>ML435249.1:0-19682 GCA_005239525.1 Nicotiana knightiana | reverse complement strand
TTCCAGATTTTTGCACTTAGCTTTCAAAATCACACACTCCTTAGACAGTTATTTCTTTTCATTATTTAGATCCTCAAATTCATCAATGAAATCCAGGAGTAACTCAGATAGCCTTTCTTTAGAAAAAAAATTAATCTTGTCTTTGAGATGAATTATACTTACCTCAGATTCCTCATCGGATTCTCCAATTGCCATAAGTGCTCGTTCATCTTCATCTTCATCATCTGACTCCTCATCTCAACTTTCACCCCAAGCAGCAACCATTGCTTTGTTGATAATCTGTTTTTCTTGGGTTGAACCTGTTCTTTCTTCCTGTTCCTTCGTTCAACTTTTTCTTTCTTCCATTCAATTTCCCATTGAGGGTAGTTTTTGATGTGGTGATCAGTCTTACCACACTTTTAACACCCCTTATTGGGTTGTTTTTCAGGAACCCTTGGTTTGTTGTAGCTTCCACTTCTTGAAGGAACCTTTGCTCTCATTAGGTACTTATTGAAGTCCTCTGTGATCATGGTCATTTCATCCTCCTCCAAGTCAGCTTCTTCTGTGATTCTGAATGCCAAACTCCTTTCCTTCTTGGGACCATCCATCTTCATAGTCTGCCTTCTAAGTTCATAGGCGGTGAGATTTCCAATCAGCTCATCCAGCTTAAGAGTTGCAATGTTCTTAGATTCCTAAATGGCTGNTTTTTGATGTGGTGATCAGTCTTGCCACACTTGTAACACCCCTCATTGGTTTGTTTTTCAGGAACCCTTGGTTTGTTGTAGCTTCCACTTCTTGAAGGAACCTTTGCTCTCATTAGGTACTTATTGAAGTCCTCTGTGATCATGGTCATTTCATCCTCCTCCAAGTCAGCTTCTTCTGTGATTCTGAATGCCAAACTCCTTTCCTTCTTGGGACCATCCATCTTCATAGTCTGCCTTCTAAGTTCATAGGCGGTGAGATTTCCAATCAGCTCATCCAGCTTAAGAGTTGCAATGTTCTTAGATTCCTGAATGGCTGTAATTTTGCTTTCCCAAGAGACTGGCAAGACCCTTGTCAGAATTTTCTCAACCTTGTCTTCTTCAAGAATGACCCTTCCAAGAGACTTGAGTTCATTGGTCAGTGTAGTGAACCTTGTATACATCTCTTGGATGGTCTCTCCTTCCTTCATGGTGAAATTCTCATATTGAGAATATAGTAGAGTTCCTCTTGACCTCTTCACTTGAGGTGTTCCTTCATGAGCCACTTGCAAAGTGTTCCAAATTTATTTGGCAATGATACAACTTTGAATTATGCTATACTCGTCTGGACCGAGTCCACACACAAGCCACTTCTTGGCCTTAGCATTTTTTTTCCACTTTCTCAAATCCTCAGCAGTGCAGTCAGCTCTAGTCTTTGGCACATCCACTCCTTCAGCAGTCTTCTTCATGGTGGCTAAAGGACCGTCAGTGACTATGTCCCATAGTTCATAGTCTTCTCCAATTAAGTGATCATTCATCCTATTCTTCCACCAGGAGCAGTACTGACCATTGAAGAGTGGAGGCCTAACAGTTGATTGTCCTTCCCAGTTCCTAGGTGGTGCACTCATCTTGATATTTTCCTAAGGTGTTAGCCTCTTCAAGGATAACCCTCTCTGATACCAATTGATGTTTTAGACGTCAATACCACATAAGAATATAGTTAATTGTGTGGTACCCAATTTTCGAGTGTTGTCTTACTTGAAGAACCTGGTTCTTCTTGGTATTCCAACTACTGCTGTTTGCGTAATAATGAAAGCAGTAAAGTAAAAACACAGAGATTTTTACGTGGAAAACACCTGGCTCAAAAGGTGAAAAAAGCATGACCTACACCTCAGTAAGATTTTCTCAAACTCTTCACTAAAACTCTTAGCCAAACAGACTTACAAAATAAACTCTTTTGTAATCCTAGGATTAACTCTAACCCTATGTAGTGACTAGCCTCTAGCTAATTTCGACGAGCTTCAAGTTAACTCAAACATGAACAAAGGTGTACCTATTACAATTGCTTCTATGAAAGCTGAAAAGATACAATATTAAATCGCCTACTACAACCAACTAGACTCAATGATAAATAGATGGAACTGGCTCTTCTAGCTAGTATGTAGCTTCAGATTCACACTCTCCAATTTGGCTCGAACTGCTTGCAAAATTTCTTCACGAATTTTTGCTCTCAATTCTTGATACATTTCTGCTTTTGTGCGTCTACATATCATAAGAACAATCTACAATTTATAGGAGTTAGTAGATAAGGAATTAACTAGAATCCTAATCCAACTCTTCCATGGTGAAAGAGTTCTAGTCAAACTCAACTCCTAAATCCATCCTTATCTTTGATTATGTTCTTATTGAATAAGGAGTCCTTCTCCAATTTCGTTTTTGCAATCTTTTCGATCAGAAGATATCTCAATTTAATCAGAATACATTTATCTCCTGCATGTGCATCTCATGTGCCTTTAACTCTGCTTGCCTATGTCACCTGTGATGGACCCGGTTCATCTCGAGTTACTTTGTCAATCTTCAAAACTATTTCCTTTCTTGGGCCAACACTTCATGAATAGCAATTATCTCTACATGATTAGATGAAGTAGCCACAATCGATTACTTAGTCGATCGCCAAGATGTGCCTCCACAGGTAAACACATAACCTATTTGAGATCGGGCCTTGTGTGGATCAGATAAATACCCAGCATCGGCATAACCAACAAGATCAGGATTGCAATTATTGCCATAAAATAAGCCCATATCGGTAGTTTCTTTTAGATACCGTAATATGTGTTTGATTCCATTCCAATGTCTCCTTGTAGAAGCAGAGCTATATCTTGCTAAGACATTAACTGAAAAATTTATGTCAGGCCTTGTAGTGTTGGCAAGATACATTAGTGCACCAATTGCACTAAGCTATGGTACTTCCGGACCAAGTAGCTCTGCATTCTCTTCTCGAGGTCGGAATGGATCCTTATTCACATCAAGTGATCGAACAACCATCGGAGTACTTAATGGATGTGCTCCATCCATGTAAAACCGTTTCAGTACCTTTTCTATGTAGGTAGATTGATGCACAAAAATCCCGTTTGCCAAATATTCAATTTGCAAACCAAGACATAATTTTGTCTTTCAAAGATCTTTCATCTCGAATTCCTTCTTTAAATAATCAATTGCCTTTTGGAGTTCTATAGGAGTTCCAATAAGGTTTATGTCATCAACATATATGGCAAGTACAACAAATACCGATGTTGTTTTCTTTATAACAACACATGGACAGATGGAATCATTTATAAAACCTTCCTTTAATAAGTACTCACTAAGACGATTATACCACATACATCCTGATTTCTTTAGACCATACAAAGATTTTTGCAATTTGATTGAAAACATTTAACGAGACTTTGAATTATGTGTGTTACGCATTTTAAATCCCTCGGGAATTCTCATGTATATCTCATTATCAAGTGAGCCATAAAGGTAGGCGGTAACCACATCCATTAAATGCATGTCAAGCTTTTCATGGACAGCAAAACTAATGAGATAACGGAACGTTATAGCATCCATGACGGGTGAATATGTCTCTTCATAATCGACACCAGGCCTTTGTGAAAATCCTTGTGCAACAAGGCGTGCCTTATATCTTTGTACCTCATTTTTCTCATTCCTCTTGCGTACAAAGACCCATTTATAGCCAACAGGCTTAACACCATTAGGTGTTTGGACTACAGGCCCAAAAACTTCACGTTTCGGAAGTGAATTCAACTCTGATTGGATTGCTTCTTGCCATTTTGGCCAATCATGTCTTTGTCGACATTCTCCAACAGATTGAGGTTCAATATCCTCACTGTCTTGCATAATGCTAGATGCAACATTATATGCAAAGACATAATCCACCATTATATCCACTCAATTCAAATTTGTCTCAATATCGATTGGATTTATTGATAGTTCCTTATCTCGGGCTCAATGATTTCTTCATGAATCTCAGAATTTATTAAATCGTGGATAGTGAGATTCTTTCGTAGTGTTATTTTGATCATTTATTTTCCTTTTTCTAGGAATTCGATCCTTAGAACCCAATGGTCTGCCACGTTTTAGGCGTGCTTTTGACATATTAGCTATGACACTTGCAGATTGTCCAATAGGGACATCAATACGGATTGGAACATTCTTTGCAGGGATATGTGATTTTGTTATCCTTTTCAAATCCGTAAATGCGTCTGGCATTTGATTTGCTATTCTTTGCAAATGGATAATATTTTGTACCTCTTTTTCACAAATAGAGGTACGTGTATCAAGATGAGATAATGATGGATTTTTTCACAAAATTTCCCGTTTGATTTCACCAATTTCTCCCCCAAATTTTGGGAAAAGTGTCTCATCGAATTGACAGTCTGCAAATCGAGTAGTGAATAAATCCTCCGTTAATGTTTCAAGATAGCGAATAATGGAGGGCGATTCAAACCCAACATATATTCCTAACCTTCTTTGGGGACCATTTTGGTGCGATATGACGGTGCTACAGGCACATATACTGCGCATCTAAAAATTCTTAAATGGGATATATTAGGTTCATGACCCAAAACTAATTACAACGGGGAATACTTATGATAATTTATTGGTCTGAGACGAACTAGCATTGTTGTATGCAAAATGGCGTGACCCCAAACAGAAGTTGGCAGCCTCGTTTCATGAGTAACGGTCTTGCTATCAATTGCAGACGTTTATTAAAGACTCTGCAAGGCCATTTTGAGTGTGAACATGAGCTATAGGATGTTCCACTTTTATCCCAATTGATATGCAATAATCATTAAATGCTTGGGATGAAAACTCAGCATCATTATCAAGTCTAATAGACTTAATTAGATTTTAATGCATTTTCGAATCTATACAATTGGGGCTAATACCACATATCTGCATTATTAGTAATGATTGAAGCATTTTATAAAAAGATTATAAAATTTGAAGAAGAAAAACCTCGAAAGCTGAAAATCTTAAATTAGTGAATTAGGTAGCCCGATGTACCACTATGCGCGTTGGGCCAGTCTTGGCTACCGGGCCCTTAACCGCCATAAATCTAAAAATTATAAAGCCCAATCCAGTCCATATTTTTGGACGGGATTTTTTCCTTCCTATATAATATTTAAAACTTATTTACCAAAATTGTCCTAGTTTTGTATATTATCCATCCTAAACAAGGATTACTTACAAATTATTATGAAATAATAAAGAACAAGAACAATATTGCAGAGAAATAAAGAGAGGAAATTCTTATTGAATTTTTGGGATAGATATTCACTCTAAATGGAATTCTATTTATAACACTCCCCCTTGAATGTCTATTCAACAAATAATGTGCCTCGTTAAAACCTTAACTAAAATAAAACCCAACGGGAAAAAAAATTCTAGAAAAGGAAAAAGAGTACACATGTTTAGAAATGCGCCTTTTTGGTTGCCTCGGTAAAAACCTTGAAAGGAAAACCCAGTGGGACAAAACCTTTTAAGGGAAAAAGAGTGCAATGCGCATTAACTCCCCCTGATGAGAGCATCAATTCATATCCTTGAGCCTTCGCATCCCGATCTTGTACACTAGCTTCTTGAAGGTTGACGTTGGTAGAGATTTTGTGAACAAATCAGCCATATTATCACTTGAATAAATCTGTTGCACATTGATATCACCATTCTTTTGAAGATCATGTGTGAAAAATAACTTTGGTGAAATGTGTTTTGTCCTATATCTTTTTATGAATCCTCCCTTCTATTGGGTTATGCCTGCTGCAATGTCTTCATACAAAATCGTGGGTAGTTTATCACACTTCAAACCACATTTGATCGAATAAGATGTATTATAGACCTCAACCACACACATTATCGACTTACTTCATGAATAGCAATTATCTCTGCATGATTAGATGAAGTAGACAAGATCGATANTGTATTATAGACCTCAACCACACGCATTCTCGACTTGCTTCATGAATAGCAATTATCTCTGCATGATTAGATGAAGTAGCCACGATCGATTGCTTAGTTGATCGCCAAGATATGGCAGTGCCTCCACAGGTAAACACATAACCTGTTTGAGATCGGGCCTTGTGTGGATCAGATAAATACCCAGCATCGGGATAATCAACAAGATCAAGATTGCAATTATTACCATAAAATAAGCCCATATCGGTAGTTCCTTTTAGATACCGTAATATTTGTTTGATTCCATTCCAATGTATACTTGTAGGAGCAGAGCTATATCTTGCTAAGACATTAACTGAAAAATTATATCAGGCCTTGTAGTGTATGCAAGATACATTAGTGCACCAATTGCACTAAGATATGGCACTTCAGGACCAAGTAGCTCTTCATTCTCTTCTCGAGGTCGGAATGGATCCTTATTCACACCAAGTGATCGAACAACCATCAGAGTACTTAATGGATGTGCTCCATCCATGTAAAATCGTTTTAGTACCTTTTCTATGTAGGTAGATTGATGCAGAAAAATTCCGTTTGCCAAATTTCTAATTTGCAAACCAAGACATAATTTTGTCTTTCCGAGATCTTTCATCTCGAATTCCTTCTTTAAATAATCAATTGCCTTTTGGAGTTCTATAGGAGTTCCAATAAGGTTTATTTCATCAACATATACGACAAGTACAACAAATTTCGATGTTGTTTTCTTTATATAAACACATGGACAGATGACATCATTTATATAACCTTACTTTAATAAGTACTCACTAAGACGATTATACCACATACGTCCTGATTGCTTTAGACCATAAAAAGATTTTTGCAATTTGATTGAAAATATTTTTTGGGAGTTTGAATTATGTGCGTTAGGCATTTTAAATCCCTCTGAAATTTTCATGTATATCTCATTATCAAGTGAGCCATAAACGTAGGCGGTAACCACATCCATTAAATGCATGTAAAGCTTTTCATGGACATCAAAACTAATGAGATAACGGAATGTTATATCATCCATAACGGGTGAATATGTCTCTTCATAATCGACACCGGGCCTTTGTGAAAATCCTTGTGCAACAAGGCGTGCCTTATATATTTGTACCTCATTTTTCTCATTCCTCTTGCGTACAAAGACCCATTTATAGCCAACGGGCTTAACACCATTAGGCGTTTGGACTACAGGCCCAAAAACTTCACGTTTCGCAAGTGAATTCAACTCTGATTGGATTGCTTCTTGCCATTTTGGCCAATCATGTCTCTGTCGACATTATCCAACAGATTGAGGTTCAATATCCTCAATGTCTTGCATAATGCTAGATGCAAAATTATATGCAAAGACATAATCCACCACTATATCCACTCGATTCAAATTTGTCTCAATATCGATTGGATTTATTGATAGTTCCTTATTATCTTGAGTCTCGGTCTCAATGGTTTCTTTATGAATCTCATAATTTATTAAATCGTGGATTTCTTCGTGAGATTCTTTCGTAGTGTTATTTTGATCATTTATTTTCCTTTTTCTAGGAATTCGATCCTTAGAACCCAATGGTCTATCACGTTTTAGGCGTACTTTTGACTCATTAGCTATGACACTTGAAGATTTTCCAACAGGGACATCAATACGGATTGGAACATTCTCTGCACGGATATGTGATTTTGTTATCCTTTTCAAATCCGTAAATGCGTCTGGCATTTGATTTTCTATTCTTTGCAAATGGATAATCTTTTGTACCTCTTTTTCACGAATAGAGGTACGTGTATCAAGATGAGATAATGATGGATTTTTCCAAAAACTTTCCCGTTTTGTTTAACCAATTTCTCCCCCTAATTTTGGGAAAAGTGTCTCATCGAATCGACAGTCTGCAAATCGAGTAGTGAATAAATCCCCCGTTAATGTTTCAAGATAGCGAATAATGGAGGGCGATTCAAACCCAACATATATTCCTTACCTTCTTTGGGGCCCATTTTGGTGCGATATGGCGGTGCTACATGCACATATACTGCGAATCTAAAAATTCTTAAATGGGATATATTAGGTTCATGACCCAAAACTAATTGCAACGAGAAATACTTATGATAATTTGTCGGTCTGAGACGAACTAGCATTGTTGCATGCAAAATGGTGTGACCCCAAACAGAAGTAGGCAACCTCGTTTTCATGAGTAACTGTCTTGCTATCAATTGCAGACGTTTAATTAAAGACTCAGCAAGGCCATTTTGAGTGTGAACATGAGCTATAGGATGTTCCACTTTTATCCCAATTGATAAGCAATAATCATTAAATGCTTGAGATGAAAATTCAGCAACATTATCAAGTCTAATAGACTTAATTGGATTATCGGGGAATTGCGCCCGTAATCGAATTATTTGTACCATTAATTTTGCAAACGCGAGGTTTCGAGATGATAATAAGCACACATGAGATCATCTAGAGGATGCATCTATTAAGACCGTGAAATATTTAAATGACCCACTAGGTGGGTAAATAGGTCCACAAATGTCCCTTTATATACGTTTCAAAAACGCAGGGGACTCAATCCCAACCTTTGTTGGTGATGGTCTAATAATTAACTTGCCTTGATAACAAGAAGTGCAAGAAAATTCACTATTTAAAAGAATTTTTAAATTCTTTAATGGATGCCTATTTGAGTTTTCTATAATTCGTCTCATCATAATTAATTCAGGGTGTCCCAATTGATCATGGCAAAGTACAAAAGTATTGGAATCAGTAACCTTATGGTTTACAATAGAATATGCTTCAATTGCACTAATTCTTGTCCAATACAGGCCACAAGATAAAGATGGGAACTTATCAATAACCCTCTTTTGGCTAGAGACATTCTTGGTAATGATGATATATTCAAGATTATTCTCATCCATTGTCTCAATATGATATCCATTTCAGTGGATATCTTTAAAACTCAACAAGTTCCTCTTGGACTTGGAGGAGAACATAACATTCTCTATGATAAGTATTGTTCCCTTAGGCAGAGTTATAGTGGCTTTTCTAGAGCCTTCAATTAATTTACTACTACCAGAAATTGTAGTAATATCTGCCTTACACATACTTAAATGAGAAAAATATTTCTTCTCTTTGAATATTGTATGTGTCGTACATGAATCAACTAAGCAAATATTTTTACAATTAAATTTTGATCCAAGTTTGTTTTGTGAGGTATACATATTTGCTTCCCATGGTTTGACATACAAAAGAAATATACAAATATATATTAGTATTTTCATAGAAAAAAAAAATTCTTTTACATAATATCAACTGTATTTTTGTTTTAGTACGTGCACATTGTTATGAAAAAATTGTAAATTGCTATAAAAGTAGTTTTCCAACTTATGATGTATGCATGGATACCCTGTGAATGATTTTGTCAAATATAACAATCAAGAGAACAACGTGATATGTTTTAAAGTGGTAGATAATTTATTTAGATTGTTTGACAGTATAATGACACTATATAGTAGCATATTAGTCATATTAGGTAATGTATTAAAACCATTAAGTGCTGAAGAAATAACAGATGATTCTAGAATTACATTCTGCTAAAACGAACTAACTTTATTTATAAAATAAATAATACTAATTGATACTAATGATTACTCATGTAAAGAATTGTGATTACATGATGTTTATTCATTAACTACTACATAGGCAAAAATAAAAGATTAAACTACTCAATCATATTTAACCACAGATCCATCACCGATCAAGTGGTCTATTTTTCCATCAGGGCACTCAAAGAAGTCTGTCACATCTAAGTGGGTGATGTCAAATTAATTGTCATAGACAAAATTAGCTTCAAGGCCTTTATTCTTTAGTGATGTTTGATAAAGCTCAACCAAATGTCTTGGTACACGATAAATTTTTGCCCAATGGCCTTTTCCACCGCAACGATAACATTCAGTCTCTGAACGATTTCCCTTTGGCTTCTCATATTTCCCTTTCCACTTTTGGTGGTTATTTTTCTTTGGGGGGTGATTAACACCAGAAAAATTTCTTCCTTGTCCACGGCCACGACCACGACCACGACCACGACCATTAATAGGGCCACGGCCTTTCTCACGTTTGGCATAATGGAAATACACTTAATTCACTTCAGACAATGGTGTAGACCCCAGTGGGTCGATTTTCGTGATTTCTCATGAGCAAGTCATTATTTCGCTCAGCCACAAGAAGAAGAGAAATCAACTCTGAGTACTTCTTGAAAAATTTCTCTCGGTATTTCTGTTGCAAGACCATATTGGAAGCATGAAACGTTGTAAACGTTTTTTCAAGCATATCATATTCAGTGATAGTATCTCCACAGAGTTTCAATTTAGAAGTAATTCAGAATATCGCAGAATTATATTCAGAAACAAACTTAAACGTTTGGAGCCTCATATGAGCCCAATCATATCGTGCTTGTGGGAAGAGTGACTAACTTTAAGTTGTCATATCTTTCCTTTAAGCCATTCAACAAAACAAGTAGATCTTTGACTGTGAGATATTCTATTTTCAACCCTTCATCAAGGTGATGACGCAAGAAAATCAAGGCCTTAGCACAGTCTTGGGTAGATGCTTTAATTTTATCTTTAATGGCGTCTCCAAGACCCATTGCATCTAAATGGATTTCAGCATTCAACACCCATGTCATATAGTTCTTGCCCGAAATTTCAAGGGCAACGAACTTTCTTTTCATAATGTCAGTCATAATTAAAAGAAAAGGAGAGGAGAAAAGTTATGCCTTAATCTTCTCAAAGATCTTCTTGAGACGGTATAGTCTCGTGCTGATAACGTGTTATGAAACAATAAAGAACAAGAACAATATTGCAGAGAAAAAGAGAGAGAAAATTCTTATTGAATTTTTGGGTTGATTTACAATGGGGTAAGACTCCTCTATTTATAGGGGGAAAATGACTTAGCCACAAAGTAGTACTCTCTAAAAAATAGACATTCACTCTAAATAGAATTCTATTTATAACACAAATTATATACAATTCATTATTAGTGCCTTAAATTAGGGATTAGTTACATCCTTTCCCTTTTTTTCTCTCCTCTCCTCTTTTCGTACTGTCTACGTCAATCTTTCTTTATTTCTTCGTCACTTTCTCTCATTATGATTAATTAAGTTTCAAACTAGCCATGGCGAATTGTGTAGATATAATGAAAAGGAATCAATCATTGGGACGTAAAATCTTTGAGTGCAAAACATGCAAAAAACTATTTTATTCGCTTCAAGCACTTGGCAGACACAGGGCAAGTCATTAACAATTTTGTCAAATACATATGCAGTCTCTATTGAATTCAAATTTGGGTTTTCAAAAAATATTATTTGTTTGGATTGGGTGTTATTGTAAACAATTGAGAATATTGTTTGGAGTTTATATCTCAATTTTAAGGGTGTTTGGTGAAGAATATACTTGGTTTTGACTGAATTTCAGATTGACACTTGAAGGAAAAGAAGAAGAAGACATTACATACAATACACTTGCGAAATTGTAGTATAGTTATAGTAAAATTATATATAAATTGTATTCTCTTGTAGTTATATATATATATATTGTATTTGAGTGTTGTATGAAAGTTAACTAAGAGTAGTTAATACAATGCCACAATTTGAGAAGTAGCCATTTTCAAAATGGTCACAACTTAAGAGATGCAATTATACTTAAAAAGTGTAACTTTGCATGACACCTAAGTCTTGCAAATTCTGATGTTTAAATTTCTCTGAGGACTTTCCCCATTGCTTGCTTTTCTTTTTCGTTGTTCACAAAATCACACCTTTCCCAAAATATCAAAGAAAACAAAATTTGATTGTGAAGTTATGAATTCAAATCTTCAATTTGAGCAGAAGTACCCCGTAAAAATAGAAAGTGGAATATAAAAGGAAAGTAAAACAAGATGCCAAAACCCTCACAATCTCTTGATTTCTCCCTAACTCAGTGCCCCTCTCTCTCTCTCTTTCTATTTCTTTTCGCGCTGTTTCTTCCCTGTATCAACTTTTTCTTTCTTTATTCCTCTGGACCTCAAAAATCCAATAGAAAACGAAAATGAAAAACAAAAAGGTGACAACTTTGAAAGTTACTTGAAACCTGAAAATCAATCAAACACTCACAATTTCCACTATCTTCCCACTACTCATCACCAATGGATCGTCTTCTCATCACCCCCATCTTTCTCTTTCTTCTTCTAATCACTTTCTCTCTCTTCTCAGGTAATCAATAATCACTAATCACTTTTCTTTTAATTCCTGTTAATCTTTTCCTTTTTGGTTTTTGATTTATAAAAATTAACTTCTTTACAGAGGTGCAGTCAACAACTTTCAAGATAGTCAACAAGTGCCGTCATACAGTATGGCCCGGAGTATTAACCGGAGCTGACAGAGCACCCGTTTATCCAACTGGGTTTACTCTAAAGAGTGGCAAATCCAGGACTCTCAAAATGCCCAGGTCTTGGTCGGGTCGGGTTTGGGGTCGGACCCTCTGCTCTAACGACCCCACCAACGGTGGTAAATTTACATGCGTCACCGGAGATTGCGGCTCCGGCAAGGTTGATTGCGCTGGAGGCGGCGCTATTCCGCCGGCGACTTTAGCTGAGTTTACACTTAACGGCGACCAGGGGTTAGATTTTTATGACGTCAGTCTTGTGGATGGGTACAACCTTCCGATGCTTATAGTTGCTAAAGGAGGTACAAGAGGGGGATGCAGTGCCACGGGATGTTTAGTGGACTTGAACGGCGCGTGTCCTAGAGATTTGAGGGTTGCGAGTGGAAAGGGGAGTCACAGTGAGAGTGTTGGGTGTAAGAGCGCCTGTTTGGCGTTTAATGATCCTATTTACTGCTGTAGCGAAGCGCACAATACGCCTGACACGTGTCAGCCTTCGAGCTACTCGCTCTTCTTCAAGCACGCGTGCCCACGCTCTTACAGTTATGCTTATGACGACAAGACTAGTACCTTCACTTGTGCCTCTGCTGATTACTTGATCATCTTCTGCCCTCTCCCTTATACCAGGTGAATTTACTTTTACGCCCTTCCTATTTAGATTTTTACTAGTTATGTGATTTTTGTAGGTACTAGTTATATGATCTAAATTATGAATGGTTGGGTAGGTTGGTATTCAGCATTATACTCTGTGTTACATCTTTCTATATTTGAAAAACTATAGTTTTTCCATTTTACCATTAATGAAATGCTCTTGTCGCCATAATAATGTCATGGCAGTGAGCCCCCAGGATTTGTATCTTAGGTCACAGGTTCAAGCCCCCACACCATGCAATGCAAAGCCTGGTATTTAAGTGAAGAAGGGTAGAGGGGCGGGCCCATTATCCACCGAGTTTCGAAGGATGCGGTTGGTCCAAAGGATCGGCCCCAGACGCATTTCTCGGTCATCAAAAAAAAAAAAAATATGTCATGGCAGTGATATGGAATAATCATGTGATGGCATGTTTAAGTATGCGTCAAAAGTCTTCTTTTGTTCTTAAACTTCCTACTCAGTCAAACAATGCCCCATATAAAATGAAATTGAGGGAATAATAATTAAATTATGATAGAAAGCTTTGGTTGGCGAAGTCTGCCTAAGCACGGGCTAAATCGGCCTCAGTTTGGTATTAAATGAGTAACGAGTTCCAGTTGTGTAACTCAATAAAATGGAACAGGTGTAGAGAATATATAGCCGACTTCAACTAATGTGGAATTAAGTCATAGTGGATTGATTGATTGACTGACATGATCTAAATTATGGACATTCAAATGAAATTTCTATTGAATACTAATAAGTTCTATGGGGTTCCATATTCATTATTTATTGAGCATCTGATACTGGAATTTATGGCGTGAGACATTTATAGACTTCCAATCTAACTTAAAATGATATTCTTCATCAAAGATAAATGTTGTTCCTGAGCATACTATAAAGAGTTGAAGACTAGCTTTTCTTTGAAACACACCAAGAATGGCTGAATATTTTCTTGTTTTTGCCGGGCAGGAAAGTAAATTCCCAGCCTAGTGGTATCTCCAGGAGCTAAATTCTCTAGCCTTGCGACACCTAATCAGGAATAGTTAGATTCAACACATTCCCAAGCCTACAAATATCTAGTCCGGAATAGTCTTAAAGTCATAATGAGCTTAGGTGTCAATTAAATAACGGATTAATAACTTGTCCTTCACAGAGTTGGAGCATATGCATTTATGAAGGATTATACACTTGATATAAAGGAGAGATTAGAGGAGTGGAAGCAAAAGTGGAGATTAAGGAAGTGAAAGAGGAAGTGGCTTGAGAGTGACTATTATCAAGAGTAAAGTGGGAATATTTCAATTTAATACAATTCCTATATCTCTTAGAGCGCACACCTGCATGCTCAGATTTAGCCGGGGCTGCTAACTCCGTCTCAGTGTCACACCGTTGAAGTGCTCACTAGTCCTTCTTTCTTTTTTTAACCGCTTGTCTACATGGTTTGATAAAGCACTTTTTCATTTTGCTCATGAGAGCTCTGCAATTATTTATCTTGCTTGCAGTTGGCTGCCAACCCCAGTCCCCTCTGGCAACTACTGAATAATGGACAGGGATTCGAATCTTTCTACAGGTTTCTGAGCCCAAAGATCAGCCATCGCTGTATAGCATTCTGCTAACTTGTCACTGAATTCTTCTGCCAAAAAATATAAACTTGTCACTGAATCTCATAACCTGCGACCCATTCATATATCTCATAATCTATGACCCATTCATTGGAAGCGGCTTACCTATTTAGAGACTGTATTGGTGGATATGAGGGTTTGTTGGAACGTTGCAGGGTTCTGGTTATTGTGCAGAACACTTTTCTGTCCAGAATTGGTAAATCAAGGCAGCTCTCCTGCACTGTCAATGTCGAAGAGTACTCGTTCCCAAAACTCGCTTTTGGTGTTTGAAAACTTTAAGAGCCCTGACTCCTCATTGCTTATGATTCTCCCTTTTCTTGTCCTTGTTCCAAACATATTTCCCATGGAGTAACCACATGTAACTTCCAAAGCCAACTTAATGTTGAGCCAAATGTCGAAGGAATTACATTCACATCCTTCTTGTTTCATGTCTTTTGCATATGGATTGGGAAAGAGAATAAGTGCTAAACATATAGGCTTTCTCATTAAGATCTAGAGCATGAGTTGTTTGTATTAGCCTTGTGCATATTGGTTAGTTTGAATTTACCTGATAAGACAGTTTTTAGGTAATTTAATTTTAGAGACATATCTAGGATGTCTAAGGACTATGACAAGTAGACATTATCATTGGCTGCTCCTTGCTTTTCTTTTTCTCCCACAAAACCGAGATTCCTGTAATGAGTAAAATAACCATGCGAACAAAGTTTACAGAATTGGTAATAAACTAACAATAGACATAGCTGAAACTTCACGTGCTGAAGAAGCTAAACCACTGAATTTAGTTTGGCAAGGTTAGCAGAGTGTACAGACACTAGCCTAACCAGTTCTAGCTTTTAAGGGAGGGAGTACTACTATGACCGATTATTTCGTTGAGAAGGTCATCTGGTTTTAGCTTCTTTGGTCCTCTTCCCTGTAGTATGGAAGTCGTCCTTAAGGTAGTAGTACAAAAAGTTTGTAGCATGTTTTAGATCGGACTAGCCAAAGGAAATGGAAGTTGTCTTAATGCAAGTAGCAAAGACTTACAACCAGGAGTTTTGTTTGTCTATATTCATCCATTGCTATACTGCATCATTTATGAAGCAATGTGCACCATTTGGATTGTTTAGGAGAATTAACTAAAATTCTTTTAATTTATCTGCTGAAAAATCAATATGATAAATCAGGAAACACGTTACTGCAAAAGTGTAAAACAGATAAAAAAAAAAAAAACCATTAGCTAACATTATCTTGAAGTTGAATAGTAAAATGTATGATTTTGTTGAGACACTTTGCCGTAAGAGGGTTAAATGACATACCACAAGTTCAAATTTCAAAGTGTTGAGGGTTTACTAGATGCATCTACTGCCAGTAAGAACATGTTTATCCGATGGTATTGCCTAAAGCAGCTTGGCGTACCATTCACCATATCTTTATTTTTCGTCCATCTGGTGGTAATAGGATTGTTGGCTAGTTATATTTGGATATTGTAGCATGGTGTTTTTCACATGCAAATTAGCTTTAGTGGTTTAGTAACTGGAGCTTTCTTGTTTGAACGGGAACTGTACAGCATGAAAGTGCTGGGATTGAGGAAGGATCCAGCTGAGCTGCCACTGGTTAATAAAACCATGATGTACATTGGAAGGCATCATTGAAATGGTGAGTCGTCCATCCGACCATCTTTATTGTCACTCGTGCCTGTAATTGCAGCAACATTGCACTTATGAATATTGTGACTGACCTTAATGGGCAGCTTTCAGGCTAAGTTACAAACAGCACTTGAAGCTGGGGATTTTGTTTACGTACCCAAATGCCATCAATCTCTCTCATGTACTACTTTGCTTCGGTGGGGAACTCGTCGATAACAAATGAAAATAATTGTGTACAAGTGCTTGTAGCTTCTTATATAAATCTGCAACTTTTTCATAATGTCGAGCAACGGGGCAAAAAAGTCGTAAAATGTTTTTAGTTGCTTCAGAAAACAGATTTATACCTCCCTTTCTATATTTGTGTAAAAGTAGTGGTAATGTGATGGACAATTCAAAAAAGAAATTTGAAGGTACATAATAGGATTGTTGAGCTGCTTAGAATAGAAATAGACATTTGATTGTTTTTATACAATATTCGACTGCGATGAGCTTAAATTGAGTCAAGGTTCATATATATGGCCTATTAATGCAGTTTGTTTATTACCTGTCTTAAATTTCTCTTACATATTGTTGGTTCATATAAAACCCAAGTATCTCTAAATCATATGCAATTGATTTTAACTTATTCGGATTGGCGTGAAACTGCCTATTTGTCTAAATAAACGTTTAGGTCATCAGAAGTATGCTTATATTTTTTCTCAACTTTGTATTTTATGTGGGGGAATTTGTTTGAAGAATAACGCTCCTAAACTACTTAAATTAAAAATAGCCAGTAAAAATATAATATATGCATAAGTATATTATATGTGTATAAATATGTACAATTAATATATAATGTATGTAGATGCTAAAAAAAGTAAACAAGGAATATAATCACTTATTTTTGTAAAGATCCAATTTTTTTTCTAGATATGCACCGCATTGTGGGGTAGTCCACAATAAATTGAAAGGAGGTATGGAAAAGAATAAAGTTCCCTTAAAAGAACGAAAAGAAATGCAATTAGCAGAGGAAGTTGACGGTGGAGGGGCAAATTGGGGAAATAAAAATACATAATCATATACTAAATGGTTAACTTATGTAAGCGAAATTTAGCCATAAGATCAAATTCATTTATAGCAATGTTTCAGTTATTATAATCAAGAAATAAGTACTGTTATGGAGTTCCAAATTTTACAAACGAGATTTCATGATTAAGAAATGGATAGCCCGTGTCAGCGGTGTACAAAGGAAATCGACAAACTGCACAAATTTAATAATTCGAGAAAAAAAATCGGACTATGATTTGATTTGATTTGATTTGGTGTTGGAAAAGAAAAACGATCATATTGATTAGGTTTGATTTTAACTAAAGAAAGTCAAATCGAAACTAAACCAATCACACAATGCATATATAAAAAAATTAGATATATTTAATATGTAAATATACTTATTTTGATATACTTTATATATATTTCTTACACATTTTCATAATAACTTATCTTTTGAGTTATTATTTCAAGGTTGTACTTAAATTTTTTGAATATTCCAATAAGTTTTATAGCCATTAATATTAGTAACTCAAATAATGCTAACAAAAGTCCAAACCAAAATCAAATCAATACTAATACTAACAAAAGACATTCAATTCAGTACTAGGAATGACAATGTCTTGAATATTTATTTTTTGTTTTGCAATTATTTAGATAAAACTGCATAACCTATTTTTATTTTTGTTTAGCATTTAGTCATGTAATTAATACTTCCTTAGGGGTCGTTTGGTTTGAATACGGTCTATGTCGGGATAAATTATACTGGTATAAGTTATGCTGGGATTAGTTATGCTGAGATTGTTTTTTATCCACTGTTTGTGTTATCGCTTCTGTGTTAAAACTAGAAAATCAGAAGAACTGTTAGAAGAAACAGAAAATGTATAAACGATAAGAAATATTCCGAGTCCACAATTTCCTTGTGTGTCCTTAAGGAATTTTAACCCCCTCACAAGTTGCCAAGGTAATGGATTAAATCCTCCCAGGATGAAACGGAATAACCTTCCTGCAACAGTGGCAATACAAACTGCAGGATACCAACAAACTCAAAGAACGGAGCAAGCTCATACTTACGAATTTGAGAGAGAGAGACTGCGAAGTAGAATGCAGTTTTTTTTTCTTTCCAGTAAGTGAAAAAAGAAGCCATGACTCAGATTTTATAGGCAATTATTGGAAGATGTGTGATGTCTGTTCAGGAAAAAGTGTCTGTTCAGGAAGGAAAACATCGTTCAACAAAGGCAGCGTTTTTTTGGATTTCAGTTAATTCTGTTAATGAACCAACTGACATTTAATTAATTATTAATAATTAATTAAATAAACTTTGTCCAAAAAATAATCTTATCGATCGATCATTTGACAAATCCGAATCCGAATCCGAACCCGAATCTAAATCCGAAGCCGAAGCCGAGCGAGCGACGACGACGGCGCGAGGAAGGCAGCGTTTTTTTGGATTTCAGTTAATTTTGTTAATGAACTGACTGACATTTAATTAGTTATTAATTAATTAACTAAACTTTGTCCAAAAAATAATCTTATCGATCATTTGAAAAATCCGAAGCCGAAGCCGAAGCTGAGCGAGCGAGCGACGACGACGCGAGGATTCATCCTCTTCAACTCCTTTTAAGAGCTCTAAGAAGTGATCCTATATTTATACACACAAGTGTAGTTGTCTTTCACCAATGTGGTACAAAGTTCATGACAAAAGCTCACTTGATTCNAAGCCGAAGCCGAGCCGAGCGAGCGACGACGACGGCGCGAGGATACATCCTCTTCAACTCCTTTTAAGAGCTCTAAGAAGTGATCCTATATTTATACACACAAGTGTAGTTGTCTTTCACCAATGTGGTACAAAGTTCATGACAAAAGCTCACTTGATTCAAATTTTCATTTCCCTCCATTTTATTTCCCACCATTTCCCAATTCACACTCCTAGACTTTTAAGCCCAATGCTTAAAGTCTTTAAGCCCAATGCTTAAAGTCCAACAATCCCCCACATGAATGGGAATGGCTGTAACAAGAATGATCATAGATGGACGCTGTGTGATTTGCAAGTAAAGATTAATTGCATCTGGATAAGTAGGTTTCCATTTGAACTTTCCGTAGTGAACATATGTCGGATATACTCGGTCAATCGGTAGATTTGATATTTTTGAATCGTCGAACTTTAGTGTATACCTAGACAACCATATGTCACATAACCAACCCTTAACTGTCTTTTGGTTCTCATTGTTGTGTTCGTTTCAGCCATGAACACCACCCGGTTTCATAAGTGCGTAGAGAATTGGCCTTACAGAATTCTCATTGAAGCGACTTCACTTCACACTTACATAGGTGATTCCTAAACATGTAATCTTTTAGATTGACACTACATCAAACTTAGGTAATCATTAAAGAACGTGTAAAGTTATATCCTTATTATTATACATTATCTTCATCACTAGAAGGGACCAAAAAAAAA
>ML435245.1:14476-38369 GCA_005239525.1 Nicotiana knightiana | reverse complement strand
AAAAAAAAAAAAAAAAATACCAACACAGAAGCCAATGCTTACCCCTATCCCGCTTTACTCCCTTGGCAACTCATATCCTAACCACAATTCCTTGACATTAGGCTATTCCTCCCTTGAGTTTCTCAAAGAAAAATTTCAATACCTCCAACTACAGAAGCAATTCCCTTGGAGCTTAAAAGAACATCATGCTTACAAGTGGTCTAGTGCATTTTATCTCTGATTGGTTAAGTATTTAAAATAACATCTCCTTTACAGTCCATAGTATAAGAGATTCCAGAAGAAAGGCAAGGAGCTAACTCAATAAGAGAGAAAAAAAGGGAATCAAAACCAAAAGAAAACGGAAAAAAGACGACACCTACCATGACTCACTATATCAGCTTGGAACATAAGCTGTAAGGAATGATCAATTGAAACAGAGACAAAACTAATGCTTTGCACCCATTGAAGTAAACCCCTCGAGTTGTCCACCATACCCTGTCCACCAGTTAACTGCTTCCTTGTGGATGGTTGCCCCATGCCACCTTTCATGAAAGAGGAAACCTTTGAGTGAGGACTGTACAATGGATTAGGGGAGGAAGGAAGTGTTCTTTCCTGAATCAGACCTATTTCCTGTTGCTGCAAGGATGTCCCATTACTACTTGCCGACATTCCATCAGGTACGGATCGTCTTAGCTGCAGAGACCATTTCTTCACCTCAGATCCCCCAATTGCATACAAGGCTTTCTGCCATTCTGCCTCCAGAAAATTGCATTAAAAAGATTAGCAACTTTAGCAACATTACAGATGAATGATCAACCAAGCACACACTTTATTCTAGTCCTTCAAAAGCCAGCAAGTCAATGTCATCAAAATTCAAAACCAGTGAGGATCGTAAAGCAACAATCGTAACAATAGGAGAAGATATTGATAGGATATGTTTACCTTGGCATTCAAGCTCAAAGAAGCTTCCAATACGTGCAATAACAAAATCCCTAGGCTTGGCAATGGCAGCCTCAGGAGGACATGCCTGAAGTATCTGGCATCCTTGCTGCAGAATTTGCACAAACAAGGATTGCAGACCTTTCGTATCCTGCCTACTACTAATTCCTCCAAATGGATATATATAATTATCAAGCAATTCTCCCCTGGAATCTGTCCATATACAAACCAGCCAGCGCCAATCCTCAGTCCATCCATAACAGCAATGCAGGCTTGGAAGTGACTTTTGATGTGCAGAACCAAAGCCATCTGGTTCACATGTTTCAGACTGTGTGTTTGGTCCAGTGTCTCCGCCACCTGAAGAAGCTGAACTCTGCATAAAATTTCCACTTGTACCATCATCTAACAAAAGCTTTGAAGATTCAGCCATTAGATTACCCGACATAGGAAATGAAAGTCCGCGATCCAATGAACCTGGTTCAGCAAGAATGTAAAGGGGCTCAAACAAATAACGAACTTCATCTTGAAAAGAAAAATCCGCAATTCTGTTTGGATCACATCCCAGACTTCCCCCTCTTGATGTTTGCCAGTTGTCCCAACTACCAGACCTTAGGCTAGCATCAAGTTCAGCCTCTCTCTGTAGGGAAGTTCCTATGCTTCGAGGACCAACACAGTCCTTCCACATACCTGGAACTGGGGAAGTCATTTGCATCAAGACCGGATGAGATCTACCAGACATGGATGATGACTGAACCATGTCACTGGAGGACCCTCGAGATATTCTGCGGGATTTGTTATAGACTGTGAAAGCAACTTCCTTTAGGACGAGAAGCTCACTCAGAGCAGGACTTGTAACCCTAAAAATTGCATCAACAGTTACAATCTGCAATACCAACTTAGGAATACAAAACCCTGAAAGTGTTAAAACATTTGAGAGTGACTCATCCACTCCTGCTGAGTAACTTAAGGCCTTCCCGACTTGATTCTGCAGTGTAGATCGCCTCTCTTTGTCTGAAGAAAGAACCACTGATCCAACAGCAATAGAAGATTCAACCACTGTCTGTAGGACCGCAAGAGGCTCAGGGAAAGGGCAAACCACATATATCACCTGATTTGACATTCAAATATACACTCCGGTATCAGCTTCTGTGAAATATTTTATCCATATAATACTGCTTAAATCAGATACTCCAATGTTTCATAAGTATGGAAATGGTAGAACAGCAAATAACACAAGAACAACTACCCTCAATCCCAAACTAGTTAGGACTGCTATATAAATTCTCAATATCAACAGCATGTCAAATTCTCATTCAAGGCTACATCCCACTGATTCCTCAAAAGTATTGATAGGGTATTTCAACTTTTCCGAAGAGAAGCATTTCGGACAGATGGAAGCCAAAGACCAAAATAATGTAACAAGTGGGTATCCTAAACTAAAAGAAACGACGAAATCAGTAACTATTGACTCAGAAATGCAACCAGTAGTATAAGAGCCATTTAGCCTTAGCCAAAGTTGCTTCATCTCAATACTAACTAAGCTTCTCAAACGTTTCAACTGGTCACAACATATCCTTCTTTATAGTAACAAAACTCTTTAGCTATTGGTACGTCTAGTGAATCTCCTAGGCTTACCAGTAGTGCTAGTACTGTTTCTTATTCCTGATTCTCTATTATTACATGTTGTATCATTTGTTTACGTTGCCCTATTACATTGTTGCTGCTGCTATTGTTTGTTGCTTTATTTTCATTGTTCCTTGAGCTGAGGGTCTATCGGAAACAACCTCTCCATCTTGTAAAGGTAGGTGTAAGGTGAGGGTACACACACCACATCTGGGAATTACACTAGGTTTATTGATGTTGTTGGTACGTTTAGTGAATCCCATCACTTCATATGCTGCTCTACTTTAGAGATTTATCACTTTTGAAGCTGACTAATCCCCTTTAACAGATGTATTTTAATAGAAAATTTTGACCCCTACATAGGACGAAACATATAAATGCCCCCTAATATATTCGCCCATCCAATTAATGAGCATTTCACTAGCCTCAGGTAAGTGAGAACTACTCTACCTGAGGTAAACAGAAAAAACACATTGGGGTAACAATATTATAACAGACCAAGTCATTGTGCAAGTCATTCTTTCACTATCAACTTGACAGCTCCTCAACCCCAAGCCTTAGCATCATAAACATTGTTGTTACTACCAATCATATTGAAACATGTTAGATAGTTATGTGTAATAGTCCTAGTCCTATATGTAGTAGGAGTAGAATATGTCCTTGTCCCATATGTAGTCGGAGTAGATTATGTCCTAGTCCCATATGTAGTAGTAGAATATGTATTATATATAGAGCTCATTGTATCATATTTAAAAAAATACTTCCTCCGGTCCACAATAACTGATTTTTTGGCCTTTTTTTGTGGTCCAAAATGAGTGATATTTTTCAGATTTCAAGAATGGAATAATTATTTTTTCCTACATTGCCCTAGGAGTAAATAGTGTTGGAGTATGTGTTAGGAGTGTTGATTCGAAGAGATAGTAAAGGTTAATATGGTCAATTTCATTGCTAATTAATATTAAAAGGTGGATTTCTTAATCGGTGTGAAAACAACCAAAAAGTCACTTATTTTGGACCGGAGGGAGTAGATTTTTCTCCCGTGCATTCTCACAAAACAAATGGCTATGTAGTGGAGGCACCAGAGACAGTAAGAAAAGTTATAGTTGACAAGTACTTTCCAATTTGTCCTTTCGCATCCTCTTATCCAGAAGACATGGAATCACTCTTTTCTCTCAATCTATTCTTTCCGTTTGGCTTTGCTGGTGAAGCTTAAGTGTATAAAAAGGTTCCCATATCAACAGAAGGGGTGGCACTGTCCTAACATCTAAACTCTATCAACAGGATACATTATTTCCACCAATCCATAATGGACTCACGGAATTTCAGTTTAATGATGCATCTTCGACTTTATAGTGCAATAGAGAAACGAGAGGGAAAAGAGAGAAAGAGAAAACAACAGCGAGATAGAGAGGAGAAAGTAAACGAGGAATAAAGAAGAACAAACAAAGAGAGTCACAACTTACTGTACACGGACCAGTACTTCCTTCTTTTGGATTCATGGTCATGCATGAACTAAGCTTTAAATTCCTGAGAACTTTTGAGAGAGACTTCAAATAGCTTTCTAAATCCCAGCCATTAGAGAGGGATAGGAAATAATCACTGATTGATCCCAGCATAGATGTGCTACTGCTGTCTATCTTCATTGACTGAGGGCAATCAATCAGAACAAAACCAGAAGATACATTCTTCCCAGAGTCTATCTCCATCTCATTTCCCATACATTGAGGTGAATGAGTTCCCAGTTTGCATGTCTCATAAACTGAAAGAGAGAAGCATAGTCAATATACAAGTCAAAAATTTCATTCCTCAAACATAGAGGTAGCCATATTTACATTACAAATATCCAAGTCAAGGACAATTTTGAAGCTTGATTTATATTGTGAGGAACGCAATAATATGATCTCCCTTTTTCAATTACTTTAATACACTCTCCAACTTTCGACTCATCTTCTTGTGCAATTAGAAAACAGATCTTAAATTAGTCACTTATCCACATCTTCAAAATGGAAGAGACATGCAGAATGAGTTATTAAATGCAGAATATTAAATATGAACCAGCCACCTTGTAAAATCAACTCGAATTTACATTTTTCATATACCTGAATGTTATAGCTTGTTTGGCCAAGCTGCAAAAATCAGTTTATTTTGAGAAGTGATTTTCGATAGAAGCAGTTTGTGTTGGGCTAATCACTCCAAAAAGCACTTTTGAGCAATAATTTGTGTTTGGCCAAGCTTTTCAAAAAGTGCTTTTAAGTATCAAATTACGAATAAGGACATGTTTTAGAGTTACTTAATAATCAATATTATAAGTAAATATATAATCTCAAAATTTTATTATTAAAGAAAATAACTAAATCTTCTCATTTTATTTAAGGAAAAAATGAGAATAAAATTAAAAAGTACTGTAATTTTTATAATATGATTTAAATATATTAAAGATCATTCAACAAATATAAAAATATTCACCCCTAAGGTCACTATATGTTAGAAAGTTATCCTAAAAATAAGAAGAAATACTTATACATTCATACCAAAGTATTAGGTTTAAAATAAGTAAGGTTATTTTGATATATACTATATTTTGTTAAGGGTATTTTTGGTAAGAAGAAAATTCAAAACTGCTTTTGCTTCTCCTTTGGGAAGAAAGCTTCTTTCTGCTTCTCGTAAACTACTTCTACGTCTACCCAAAAGCACTTTTTCCTGCAAAAAAAATTGGCCACACCCCTTAAGTTGGGAAAAAAGCACTTTAGGCCTTTGGAGAAGCTTGGCCAAATAGGCTATTAACCTTCTTATACACATGGCAGCCAGTATATTATTTTCTATTCAGATCAGCATCAATTTACGTATACTAACCAGTTCCAAGCTGTTGAAAAAAATCAGTTGCAGCTGTCGTAAGAGCATTGATGTCTGGGCAGACAACGTAATACGACATCTGAAAAATGTTGGAAAAAATGGTTAAGGAAAATAATAGTTAAAGGAGATATGCAAAAGAGCTTCTTAAAGATAAACTTGCTACTTGTGTTATCTATCTTAAACTTACATGCTTGGGCATTGCATAAGGCTCAAAAGGTGCCTTCTCCCAGAGCTGAAGAGAACTAGGTGATGTCTTAAGCCAATCGTCTTGGTATCTGCAACGTAAAATGACTTTAGTTCCTACCTTATAAAAGCGAACTTACGACCAGAAACAGAAAAGGAACTCCAAATAATTTATTGGTCATGAATACAAAGTAACAATGTCCATGTGAGTCCTCTCAATTAACAGGTGAATACAAGAACCTAATGCAGCTCCAGCATGCTCAGTTAATTCAGTTATCAGCAGGTTGAAGCCTTATAGGCAATCCATATGAAAAGAAGTCCTAGAACTTAGTAAGTGGTGACAGATTGCAACCAAGTAAAAGGCAATCCATATGAAAAGAAGTCCTAGAACTAGTAATTGGTGACAAATTACAACTTAGTAATTCAACTAACACCATCACATTTTAAGGCTTCAGGAGGTCTCTTAAGGAGCTTCACTGCCTTATTCAGGGAGCATTATCACCTAAGGGTCATCCATCTTTTATTTGCAGACGACACTTTTTGGTTTTATGTGATATAGATGCTTCTCCGCCCTCATATTTGAGGCAAATTCTTATTTGGTTCCAGGTTGTCTCAGGTCTCAAGATCAACCTTAGTAAATGTGAGATCACACCAGTGGTGGAGGTGAACAATGTTATAGAGCTAGTGCAAGTTTTGAAAGGTAAGGGTGCATTACTTATTACATACTTGGATCTACCGTTGGGCACTTCAAACAAGGATCTTGCTGTGTGGAACTCAGTGATTGAGAAAGTCGAGAAGCGGTTAGCAGGATGGCAGAAGAGGTACTTGTCAAAAGGAGGAAAGTAAGTGTTGACTAAGAGCACTTTCTCTAACATGCCTACATACTTTATGTCATTATTATAGGCACAGGCTACCGTGACAGAAAATCTGGAAAGACTTCAGAAGAATTTCTTATGAGATGCTCCAGACGGCACAAGCAAGTTTCATTTAGCGACTTGGAAAGTCGTCACATCTACGAAGATATTCGGGAGGACTTGAGTGAAAGATCTTAGGTGATCAACAAAATCCATCTAGGAAAATGGATTTGGAGGTTTGATACGGAGAAGAATATTGTAAGGAGGGGTTCTTTTTTTTAAGAAAGGTAACAATTTATAAATACAGGTCTAGTACGCAGCTGTGAAGTTATCCAAAAGAGTACATAGAGAAATACACAAAAGATCTTATACCTAAGGTAGCCTACAGGTAATCCAAAACCTCAAAAATAGAATCAACTTCCTCTAATGTTTCTTGTTTACACCAAAAATTGTACAATACTAACAATTTATCTTCATCTTCTCAATGGTGCTTCCTCTATCTTCACAACATCTCTGATTCCTCTCATTCCATACTATCCACCACATGCATGCAGGGACAATCCTCCATCTCTCTTTCCGACGGGTTAATTTGCCATCTCTGTTCCAACTGGCTAGTACTTCCACTACTCTCCCTGGCTTAGCTCACCTTATACCCCTCAGATTATTTTCCATAGCTGGTCTGTCCATTCCAGTGTAGAAAAAGATAGTTGATAGTCTCTACTTGATTCCCGCAAAGACAACATCTGGAGCATAGTTGGAATTTTCTCTTCACAAAATTGTCTTGTGTCAAAACTGCCTCTGTCGCCAAGAGCCAAGTAAAGTAGGCAACTTTGTATGGTACTTTAACTTTCTATATCATCTTGCATGGTCAATATCCAACCCGATTGTTTGATATATTGTATTCTTCATAAGCTGACTCATAGAGAACATTCCATCGTTATCATTTTGCCATATCATACAGTCCTCCACCCAGTGTTGGAGGAAGCGAGCACTTCCTGAAGCAAAGCGAAGGGGAGTTCGCTTCTAATGAGTGAGGCAAAGCAGTTTTAATGAAATGAGAGCTTCATCCCCTGAAGCGAGAACCGTGTGCAGCGACTGAAGCGATGAGGCGTGTGTTTTTTATTTTTATTTTTTATTGTTAAAAGAAAAGAAGTACCAGACGTGTGTACATGTTTCACCCTTGGTGTGACTTTCTTGTGCAAGTTGCGACTAGAGTTGGGACTTTATATTGCTCTTCTTCCTCAAGCTCCAGGTATGGCTTTCTTTTTTCTCCTTTTTTTCTTCTCATTCTCTTCTTTGTTTCTCTGTTGCCGCATTTTTTTTCTTTTCTGCAACTCTTATTCTTTCACTTCTTCAGCTTTTATTTTATTCATCTGTTTGACTTTTTGTTTCACCATATTAATTTAATTGAATTCTTTAAATTATTCTACTTCTTCGTGGAATATAGGGACGTTGACGGGTAAGTCTATAGAGCTAGCGAAGATTCTCCAGAAGAGGAGGTCAATATAGCGTGTGTGCAGGAGACTAGGTGGGTAGGATCGAAGGCGAGGAATGTAGATGGGTATAAATTGTGGTTCTCCGGAGTCGTGAAGGGCAAGAACGGAGTGGGCATTTTGGTGGATAGGGAGCTTAGAGAGTCGGTGGGGTAGAGGTTAGACGGGTGAATGACAGATTAATGGCGATTAAGGTAGTAGTTGGAGGGAGCACTCTGAATGTCATTAGCGCTTATGCGCCGCAAACGGGCTTGGACGAGGAGGTTAAAAGTCGCTTGGCGCTGGATGAGGTGGTGAGGGGTATTCCTCATGGTCATATTGGGTCGTCTGCTAGTGGCTATGGTGAGGTGCATGGTGACTTCGGCTTTGGTGATAGAAATGGGGGTGGTACCTCATTGTTGGATTTCACTAGAGCTTTTGAGTTGGTAATCGTGAACTTTATGTTTCCGAAGAGAGGAACATTTGGTTACTTCCCGGAGTATGGTGGCTAAGACTCAAATTTACTATCTCCTCCTCAGGAGGTGTGATAGGGGGTTGTGCGAGGATTGCAAAGGTGACCCCGAGTGAGAACCTCGCAACTCAACATAGGCTCCTGGTGATGGACGTAGGTATCTTGACGAAGAGGAAGAAAAGGTTTGTACGAGGTCAGTCGAGGATCAGGTGGAGAGCTTTGTCTAAGGATAATGCGTAGGAGTTGGAGGGGCGGCTGACGAATATGGGTGCCTGGAAGAGTGATGGGTACGCTAGCGCTATGTGGACGGCGACGGCGGACTGTATAAGGGAGGCAGCAAGAGAGGTGTGGCGGGCATCGAGGCGACCGGTGGTGGAATGACGTGGTCCAAGGTAAAGTGGAAGCCAAAAAAGCGGCTTACAATAAGTTAGTAGAGAGCACCGACGAGGATCAGAGGAGAGCAAACAGAGAAAGATACAAGGAGGCTAGGAAGGAGGCGAAATTAGCGGTCACAGAGGCTAAGACTGCTGCTTTTGGTCAGCTTTATGAGGGACTTGGGGCGAATGTGGGGACAAGAAGTTATTTCGGTTCGCCAAAGCTAGAGAGAAGAAGGCTCGCGACCTGGATCAAGTGAGATCCATCAAAGACGAGGACGGTCGAGTATTGATGGAAGAGGCCAGATTAGGCAAAGATGACAGTCGCACTTTCATAAACTTCTGAAAGAAGAGGGGGATGGACACATCGTGCTAGGGAAATTGGGGCACTCCGAGAGTCACCGAGACTTTAGGTATTGTAGGCGCATTAAGGTTGAGGAGGGGTGGGTGTGATAGGTAAGATGAGTCGGGCAAAGCGACCGGACCAGACGAGATTCCAATAGAGTTTTGGAGATATGCTGATAGAGCAGGCTTGGAGTGGCTGACTGGGTTGTTTAATGTTATCCTAAGAACAAAGAGGATGCTTGATGAGTGGCGGTGGAATACAAATGGTTCTGGTGTACAAGAACAAAGGGGATATCCAGAATTGTAACAACGATAGGGGTATCAAGTTACTAAGTCATACAATGAAAGTTTAGCAGAGGGTGGTCGAAGGGAGGATAAGGAGGGTAGTGTCTATATCGGAAAAGCAGTTCGGGTTCATGTCGGGTTGTTCTACTACGGAAGCTATCCACCTTATTAGGAGGTTGGTGGAACTATACAGGGATAGGAAGAGGGATTTGCATATGGCGTTTATTGACCTAGAGAAGGCATATGACTAGGTCCCTAGGGACGTCCTTTGGAGGTGTCTGGAGGTGAAAGGTGTGTCGGGGGCTTACATTAGGGCGATAAAAGATATGTATGATGGAGCTATGACTCAGGTTAGGATTGTGGGAGGTGAGTCAGAGCCTTTTTCCGGTGGTTATTGGGTTACACCAAGGATTTGTGCTCAGCCCATTCTTATTTGCTCTGGCGATGAACGCACTAACACACCATATCCTAGGAGAGGTCATAGTGTATGTTGTTCGTTGATGATATAGTTTTGATTGATAAGACGTGAGGCGGCGTTAATGGGAGACTGGAGGTATGGCATGAGTCCAACGGTTTCAAGTTGAGTAGGACTAAGACGGAATATGTGGAATGTAAGTTCAGCGACGTGACGGGGGAAGCGGCTGTGGAAGTCGGGCTTGACTCACAGGTCATCCTCAAGAGAGAAAGTTTTAAGTACTTATGGTCAATTATCCAGGGAGATGGGGAGATCGACGGGGATGTTACGCACCGAAATGGGGTGGGGTGGATGAAATGGAGATTAGCGTCTGGAGTCCTGTGTGACAAGAATGTGCCACCGAAACTTAAAGGTAAGTTCTATAGCGGTGGTTAGACCGGCCATGTTGTATGGAGCCGAGTGTTGGTCAGTCAAGAATTCACATATCCAGAAGATGAAATTAGCATAAATGAGGATGTTGGATGTGTGGGAACACTAGGCTGGATAAGATTCGGAATGAAGATATTCGGGAGAGGGTGGGCGTGGCTCCCATGGACGACAAGATGCGAGAAGCGCGGCTTAGATGGTTCGGACACGTGCAGAGCAAAAGCCTAGATGCACCGATTAGGAGGTATGAGCAGTTGACTTTGGTCGGTACGAGAAGAGGCAGAGGGCGGCTTAAGAAGTATTGGGGCGAGGTGATCAAGCAGGACATGGTGCGGCTTCAGATTTCTGAGGACATGGCTCTTGATAGGAACATGTGGAGGTCGAGCATTAGCGCGGTAGGCTAGAGGGTAATCAAGAGTTCTTCCCTCTTTGTATCGGGTAGTCTAATAGAGTTTTGTTTAGGTTTGTTAGCGGTCTATGTTGTGTTCACAACTTCACATTGTTGTTTTGCATAGTTTGTGTTATTGTCCTTTCACTTATTCGTTGTTATTTTCTTTCTGGCATCTTTTTTTGTTACATGTCACGTCTCTTGTTTCTTTTCTGATATTATTGTCTCTCCTGTTGAGCCGAGAGTCCCCGGAAACAGCCCCTCTACCCTTTTTAGGATAAGGGTAAGGTCTGCGTACACTCTACTCTCCCCAGACCCCACTAGTGGGATTGTACTGGGTATATTATTGTTGTTGTCTTCTTCTCTCCGTTTTTCCCTCATTTTTTTCACTTTGTTTATTTAATTGAATGATCAAATTGTTCTTTTTTGGTTATCTAATTTAATAAAATTTTATTTATTTATTTTTCTTCTTCTATCTGTGTTTTTTCATGTGCTCTAATGTTTACTACGAAATTATTTTTAAAAATTGCACTTCACTTCAATGAAGTGAGCGCTTTACTTCTTGTTTCGCGCTTTAAGTGAAACAAGCCCTTGTCGCTTCACGCTCTAACTATTACTGCCTCCACCACTAAAACCCCTCTGAAATTTGCTAGGACACTATAGAACTCTGTTAATTTGTCCACCTCCCTATCATTTCAACAACCTTCTGAAGCTCAGATTCCACAGTTAATCTGAACATACCTCACCTACAGTAGCTCTTTGTTGCTGACACACGTTGAAGATGTAAGGATACAACTGCCTTAGGATGCTTGAACTAACCAATTGTCTTTCCAAATGATACTTTCTTGTCGTTACCACTATTGAAGTATGCAACCATCTCATCTAAAAGCTTAAGTTGTTAGAGAGAACATACTTTTATTTACTTAATTATGTCTTCAACACGCCCCCCCCACGTGCGGACGTGATTTTTTTATAAGCCAAGCACGTGGAATTTTTTTTATATTGGGTGGCGACGAGACTCGAACACAGGATCCCAGCCTGCTGTGATACCATGTTGCATTGTGTGACCATCTCATCTAAAGGCTTAAGTTGTTAGAGGGAACACACTTTTATTTATTCAATTATGTCTTCAACAACCAACTTTGAGACTGGATTTCCTAATGCAGATATTGATCCAATTGATCCATCTATGACCAAACCTCATCTTTTGTAGAATCCCTGGCAGAAAGCTCCAAATTACATGATCATAACCCTTTTCTGTATCCAACTTATGAAATTTGTGCAGCGGTAACTCACTTGTAGTGGAGAAGTATGAATAATGGAAGGGGTGGAGAACTAGTAATATCACAACCCGTGTGGATGCACTCTTTGGAGGGGCATTATGAAGGGGTAGGAAGATTTAGGGAAGGCGATGGCAGCAGGATTAGTTTTTTGGGGCATAGGTGGTATAGAGAGAGTAAGCTAAGATTTTCTTTTCCCAATCTATATAGACTATCGTGCCAAAGAGAGTTGACTGTCCAACAAATCTGTGGAAAACATGGGGGAGTTCACTGGGGCTTAAGGTTGAGGAGGAACATCCAAAACTAAGAGATGGACGAATTTCAAAACCTGGTTGATCTATTGTACGAGCAAAATGTACCGAATGACACTGCTGGCTTGTGGAGATGAAGAGAGAGAAGGGACATTGTTCATTGTTAGATCATATTACCAGAGTTTGCTAGTGAGAGAGGAATCAACCTTTCCACAGCCTTTCGATTTGGATTCCCAGGGCGCCCAAGAAGCTGTGCTTCTTCACGTGGTTAGCAGCGAGGGAAGTGATACTGACAGCAGAGAATCAGAGGAAGCGAAGGATCACTTATCTTAGTTGGTGTTTTATGTGCAGATGCTCGGGAGAGGATGTAGACCATCTCTTGCTACACTGCCAAGTGGCTACACGGTTGTGGTCAGTGATCTTAAGTTGGTTTGGAATCTAATGGGTGATGAGGTGACCGAGAGCATGGGACGTTGCACCATTAGCCATTATGTGGGTTTCATGGAAAGAGGGAAACATGAGAGTTCTCGAAGGAGTTGTTAGTGATTTCGTTAAATTACAGAGTAGTCTCTTGTTTCTGGTTTTGTTTTGGGGTATCCATGAGGCGCTTTCATGTAGTTGTTGGGTTTCTTTTATAGAGAACCATATTCTGGTGTACCCATGAGGTTCCTTCATGTAACGATGATGGGTTTCTTCTGTAGAGAACCGTATTTTGGTGTACCCATGAGGTTCCTTTATGTATAGATGATTTGGGTTTCTTTATGAATACAGGAATGTCTTTCTTATAGAAAGCAGGGGTAAGTGGACCAGCACATGAGAAATAAAGCAATTTGGTATATAACAAAATTCGGAGAAAAGGCAACCTGCAATGTTCACTAATTCAAAGAGGAAGGGACAAGGATCAACCACCTTCAGAATAAAATACATACCCAACAAGTATAGCAGGATACGGTACTGCAGATAATGTTGGCCTAAGCCTTGAGCCTGGTAGCTGCTCTGACTCTGATAGGCAAGTGTCTTGGCTTAATCTGCGTTCACTTGTCTCATCCACCCTAATTCCATCTGGAACAAAAAAGAATTTTATCAAAACCCATGGCAGGATAATTCACAGTATGACCATGATAATTCACACCTTTCAAACTAGATCCACCAGCAGAGGACTGAGATGGACTTATAGGTTCTCCAACAGAAAACGATATGGTACTTGAAGAATCTCGACATTCACTTGCACTTGCAGTGGACTCTGCAGAAAAACCATCACCAGATATTCCCCCATCATTTGATTGACTGCGACCTTTGCACCAATCAACAACAGATAAAGGACCTTCCATAGTACCAAAAGCAGATTTCATAGCTGTTTTTATATCATTCTGCAGCAGAGTGAGGGTAAATGATGCCTGAACCTGAATGAAAATGTTCACATATTAAGTAGTGAAAGATGAGAAACCCAAAGTTATACAATGTAAGAAAATTAGCAACAAGTAATTATGCATCTTCTCACCATTCAAACTAAAAAATTTGTTTCAGGTGCTTACCCATGGAATCAATAATGAGAATAGTCGCATGCTAACCAATGTGAAGGCGAAAATGAAGAACGGAAAAAAAAATCACAACTGAGGAAGAACGTTCCTCCAACTCAGATGCTAACCATGTGACACCTAAGTTGATAAAAAGGAAAACTATACACTGGGGAGACAAAACTAATAAATAAAGTAAAAGATTCTACACCATCTCATCGATAAAGAAATAATCAAGAGAAAAACTCTGAGCTGAAAATACACGGATAGAATGCAATTTAGCATCTCCATGCAGCTACACTCAAGGATGTTATAAAAGTCTTGTTTAAACATTCTTTTCTTCAAGACTATCAGATAGCACTTCCCAATCTGTCCACAGTATCATAGTCATGAGTAATAGGTCATCTGTGGTATTATTGCCTTTTTATGAGACTACACCACCAGCATAAACAAGCCACTGTAGCCTAGGGTAGTAAAAGCAGGCTAAGAGTATGCCAGAGGTGCCTCTGCTGAAAGGGGAGAGGAGGGCTACATTCTATCAACTGTGAACTCATAAAAAAGTATTTACTTAAAAACAAAAAGCTTACAATAAGCTTATTTAAAAACAAAAAGCTTACATCAGCCGAAAGTGGATCAATAAGCTCAACGCCAGCAATATCCAGCGAATGACAGGAAGCCAATACTCCCCCACAACCTGCATGAACCATGGATGGTCCACATGAAAAGCCACGCCTCCACTGCTCCTGCAGTGCGAGCCAACCGTAAGGACCATCATTATTATCAGCATCTAGTGCAACATCAACAAGAGATGTAGCTTGCTGCACAAGTAAAGCCATCCCATCAAGGAGTTCCTGAAGCGGTTTCCGTAGCCCATAAGCTAGCATATTTTCCTCAATGAAAGAATTATGCTGAACAGAGTGGCAAGCTTCTAAAGCAGATGATGGTTGTTTCATGCCCTTAGAAACTCCAACAGAGCGCCACACGCCAACTTGTGCATTAAGGGTCCCATCCAGTAATCCTCCCTCAATATCACCCGCTATCCTAACTGGTATTATTTCTTTCTTTTTCATCTCGGATTTGCTTGACATATTGTCCACTGTAACCACTGCTTCACCTTGTGGCTGGTTTATAATGGTACTCCCTGACATCCTGCTCGCGCTAATAGGAAGGTAGCTGCTTGAAGATAATAGTGTATGCCGAATCTTACACATAAATGCCTGGCACATAAGGCATTCAACTTCTGTTGCTAGCACAGTTTTCACTGATTGACCAAAGCTGTCTGCTTTTAGTAACGCTTCATTGGCTTTCTCGGTTTTATTGTGGATAGATTTAAGAGAATTTGTCGAATTGAAACCATAAAATGGAGACTGTGCTACTTGAGCCTTACGTGTAGCGCAACTAAGGTCCGAACCAGACAACTTGCCGTCGTTTTTCTCTTTTCCACTTTCAATATGAGTGTAATATCTCTTTGATTGAATAATGGAGCTTGTATCACGACTTCCAGAAACTGTTTTGAGGTTTACAGTAACACCAGACTTCTCCTCACGTGCGTCAAAGTAAGGCGATAAAGGTGGGGTTGCAGAGTAGACATAGCTATTAGAGCTTGAATTTGAAGTATCCACTTCCCGGGACTTCGGGAGATAGGGATTCCTGAAAATCAAATGGGACTTCTCACCTGTAGGGGTTTCAACTGCTCCATACTCTGGAGCAAATGTCATCAGAGCTTCAGCTTTAATTAAGTGATCGAATTCACCAGCAATAGCTGCTGACGCATTGTTTACTTGATTAGCAACTGCAGTGCTTTTTAAAACTTCTTGATATTTGCTCAGTGAATCATCCAGACTTGCTGGCGGTGGTGGTTGATTGAAGCTATCAAATGATGGAAAACCTACTGGCAAAAGCATCTGATCTTGCACATCCATCATCGAAGGACAAGGGCTGCTACCAACATCCGTACTATCTGCTGCAGGAAACATAAGAGCCTGAGACTCTGCAGTTCCTGGAGGCTTCAAGAATAAAAAAGAGAAATTAGCTCATTTACTGGTTAGGGAAGCAAAAGAAGAAGAATATCTACTACAACAAGGTGACTCGCATTCATCTGGCAAGCAGCAGGCATCTATTAGCTACCAATGATGTCCTGTTATGTCCAATTTATTCATAGTTCCACGTCATCCAGTAAAACAACACATCCATCTCTTATGTGCATTGAGCTAACTTCGCAAACTCCAATTAATAACTTACACCCAAACAGCAGTGCATTCAAATATCTTGAAGCAATTAAACTTTACGGCAAATCTGTATACAAGTCGTAGAATTCCTATCTCCCATGATGGCATGATTAATGTACACACTCTACTCCAAGAAAACAAAAACAAAAATGAATCATATTTATGTTGTTGTGTTTCATGCGATGAAATTACTGGATCATCTGTTCCCTTGAGATGCTTTGGTTTGCTTAGTTTCATAGATGAGCAAAGCCTTCCATCTGATATAAAGAAGGCTGATTGGTTTGACAAAAATCAGCTACTCAACTGCATTACACATTTATATTTTATAACTCTCAGATTTTCAGATTTAACTTGTAAGTTCCACGCCAGGGAATAATCGGGGTCTTAACAAGACTCTAGCACATACAGTTGAGATGATGCAACCGCACTTTGTCATCCATGGAAAATATAACTACCTCTCCAAACGGCAAAACATCATTCTCAAAGAAGTCACCAAAATCTCCAAACTCAGAGAGAAGTGCCTGAATATCCATGCCTACACCTCTATCATCATCATCCCAACCCCACTGAAGCCCAATCTGATCATTTCCACCAGTTATTGCAGAATTATTAACGTCCATTGACGCATAGTCACTTGTTGATGGATTTATCACTGCTCCTGCCTGACTAAATGACTCTGAAATCCCAGTTCGTGACCTCTTAAAGCCCTGCATAGAAACATGAAATGTCATTTCAGCCAATTCCTGTAAACACACGCACACCATAAGAATTGAGTGGAGAAAAAAAAAGAGCACTTAGCACATGCTCTCAATATGGATAACTGGAACTGTGCACACTGTAGTAACATTTATGCAAACATTTCAGAGAAATAAGGTAATCACTAGTCCAACAAAGGTGGGAGCAAATACTGTAACAGAGTTCCTCTTCAACACCCAAAAGAAGGGGAGAAGAATCTCTATGCCAAAGAAATTAATCATCATCAACCTCACAAAGAAAAGATCAATTATACCAATGTCATACTTATGCTGCTGAATCTATGCAATTCCATATTTCTGATACACAGGTTGTGCCAATTTAATACTTATATAAAAGGCGGATCCAGGATTTAAAATCTATGGACTCGACCTTTAAGATTCTTAGCATTGATACCCTTGTATTTTTAAAATTAAGGGTTCAGACCTACCGTTTGTTGCAATTTTAGTGAGAAATTTTACACATAAACTTATGTTCCACGTCAGAAGTACTGGATTGAGATGAACCCGGCACCGCAACTCAACATCTACCCCCAACTTATACTACAAAGAGCAGCTATTATGCTGGGGCAGGGCCTCTAAATCTTTTCTAGCCTTTATTAGCTTCCAAGGATCATTTTAGTGAGCTCTGTCCTGGACTCCTTACCCACCTACATCATGTCCTTATTTCCTATCCCAGCCAAAGTAAGGAGAAGAATTGACCAATTGAGAAGGAACTTTATTTGGGAAGGCAACAGGGAGTCCAAAGGCTCCCATCTTGTTAACTGGAACACCCTCATCTCTAGCAAGAGAGTTGGCGGTCTAGGCATTAGAAACTTAAGTTTGCATAACAAGAGTCTCTTAATGAAATGGTTATGGAGATTCAACACTGAGAAGCAAGCCTTATGGAGACAAGTTGTCAACTGCAGGTATGAGCAATCAGGACACTGGAGCACCAAACCGGTGAGAACTCCTTATGGAGTTGGCAATTGGAAAGCCATCAGGAATCTATGGGAGGAGTTTACAACAAACACAGGTTTTAGGATAGGAAATGGAAGGATGGTATCATTTTGGAAGGATGATTGGATTGGTCATGGAGCATTGAAAGATCTTTTTCCTGATCTGTTCAATCTCACCACTTCACCTAATGCCACAGTAGAAGAAACCTGGAGCTCCCAGGGCTGGAACCTAATCTTCAGAAGGCTTCTCAATGACTGGGAAGTCACTAGAGCTACTGAGATTCTCAAAATGCTAAAAGGTTTTGCAGGATTAAGTGAGGTGGAGGATTCTCTTAAGGAGGCAAGGGCTCTAAATTTACAGTCAAGGCAGCATACAACTATCTATCATCCAGAGGACACCCCAACTATCCTTGGCCTTGGAAAAAGATTTGGAGGATCAAAGCACCATTCAAAGTTATTTGCTTTTCATGGTTAGTGGTAAGAAAAGCCTGCCTCCCTTTAGAAATTCTCCAAAGAAGAGGTATTCAGACCAGCTCTACATGCTTTCTATGTCAACAGGAAGATGAAACCAATGAGCATCTTTTCTTACATTGTGTTATTACTAGACAACTTTGGCAGCTCTTTATAGCATTAGTTGGTATTGTTTGGGTAATGCCCAAAGACACCATTGGCCTAATATGCAGCTGGAACAGTATTAGGGGAAGAACCTGTCACAAGGAATGGTGGAAGATTGTTCCAGCTTGCATATGGTGGACAGTTTGGAAGGAGAGGAATGCAAGATGTTTTGAAGGCAAGAGCAGTTCAACACAGAAAATCAAGAGTTCTTGTATTTCTCTTTTTCATTTTTGGTGTAGAGAACAATTGATAGGTGATGTAGAATCACTACTAGACCTTTTTGATTCTCTGTAAGATTTTCAGGTGCTGTACTTGTAAATATTAGATACCAGCCCCGTTTTTTGGGTGCTGAAGAATATAATTGTTACCTTTTTCAAAAAAGAAAAAAATACTATGTGCATCCAGTGCAAAATATGTCTTATCCACCCTCCACTAACTAGCTTCAATCGGATACTATTATCTCTGAAAACTCTTCTCAGATCCTTCCTCTTGGTTCCAACATTCCAGATCCTTCCTCTTTGTTCCCTTTAGCAAAAGAGGTATAATGAAATGGACAAACGGTTGTGCGTCTCTCTCTCTTTTATAATCATAAAATTATCATATTTATCAATACATATTATGCCACTGTTACAGAGATAACATAAGCAACAAAAATTTCTCAGAAATTCCATCCATATAAATCTTTTTCATTAGCATCATTGCCTGCTGATCAGAGCAAAAAGTTCGCAGCCACAATAACATTTTTAGGTTTAAGAATTTGACAGATATCTTTTTCCATGACCAAACAATCAAGTGAAAGAAGTAGAATCAGCCAAAATAGAAATTGCAGAAGCGGAATGAACCAAAAATATTTATCTTTAAAGCAGAATTCCTAAAAATGAGCTTAAATTTTAAAACTCCAGATAAGTTGTGGATTATCTTCATTTTGAATGTCAAACTTAACTAATTCTCGTAGTGAACTCACAATTTCTATATTTCTTACAACTCTGACCTTTCCCTTTCTCTTTCTCTTTCTCTATTAGGAGCAGAACAATGAAACAATTGAGAAGCCGGTATGTAGACCTGAGACCTCAAGGTTTGATTATAGAAGATACAAAGAGAAGAAAAGACCAATAGTATAGGCGTCAGCATGCTTGCCAGTTTTGCTGCAACAAAGTCCTGAGATGGAATAAGCTTTCTATTTGTGCTCTACGGCAGAGAATAAACACAGATGTGCAAGACTTCATGACTCAACAATTCATAGCTTCCAAGTCATGTTATGCTTTCTTTAGTAGATTCCTCCTTGGATGGACATGGAGTGAGGCACATAGAAGGTTGCAACTCAATTCTAAGAAGGTACTATGTACCTCTTTGAATTTGAAAAAAAAAAATGAGATAGCAAGATAGTAATAAGAATAGTCTCCAGTTCACTAGTCATAGCAGGTTAAAAAAGGTTAAGATCGAATCAGGACTACATATTCAAATATAAGATAGTGCGTACAGTCCAGAGGATACAAATTAGAGAGAACTCAAAATTATGTACAGGAAGCATACCGCTTTAAGATTGTCATTTTGAGACTGATCCACAGAAGATAATCCAGACGGTCTACACATCAAAGAATCGGCATCTGCTTCAAGATCGCCAGCTCCTGAGGTCTTGTAATCACTATCACTAGAAGAGGTACTTACGCTGCTAACACTACTACTATTGCTATTACTACTACTGTTATACTGCCGATTTGAGCGCATGATGTTTGCATCAAGCCAAGATCCATCTGTCGAATTGACTTTGGCATCACTACTAAAATCAAAACTGCAAATATTGTGGATTAGATGTATGAGATAGAAGTTCAACCTAAAAAAAGTTATGGAATGAACTGCCAAAATGAACAAGCTGAGAGTACCAATGCATAAAGGAGGATGTAAAGGACAATGAGGGCCCAATCCAGTTCTGCAGCCAGAATCTGCGAATAGAATGTTTGAATGTTAATGTGCTCTCTTTTTCATTAGTGGAAAAAGAAATTCAAACGGTTTCTACTTGTGCATGGCATCCTTGCATAGAACCATCTTAATAATCTTCTCTAAGTCATTCTAATTTAATCAAATGTCCACGGAGGAACTCTTCATGATTCTCAAATAAGTTTTTGAGGGAAAAAAATTCAGAATCATTCTAAATCATTCTTTTTTTTTTAGAATCACAATTCTCAAGTTATAGAAAAAGCAAAGTCCCAAGGGAGGTTATACGGAGATCTTTCGAGGCCAGAGGTATTCCGGTAACTTACATTAGGGCAATCAAGGACATGTATAATAAAGCTAGGACCCAGATTACATCGGTAGGAGGAGATTCGGAACACTTTCCAATAGTGTTGGGGTTTTATTAGGGATCGCTCTTAGCCCGTTTTTATTTGCCTTGGTGATGGAATATGGATGTAGTGACGCATCACATTCAAGGGAAGGTGTCATGGTGCATGTTATTTGAAGATGAAATAGAATTGATTGAAGAGACGTTCGACAGCGTTAACACCAGACTGAAGGTTTGGAGACAACCCTTAGAGTCTAAAGGTTTCAGGTTGAGTAGCACTAAGACAGAGTACTTGGAGTACTCGTGAATCTAACATGGAAATGAGGGAGGATTCACAAGTCGTCCCCAAGAGAGGGAGTTTCAAGTACCTTGGGGCTATAACCCAAGGTAATTGGGAGATTGACGAGGATGTCACACATCGGATTGGAGCGGGGAGAATGAAATGGAGACTCGCATCTGGTGTCTTGTGATAAGAATGTGCCACCAAGACTCAAAGGTAAGTTCTATATACTGGTGGTTTGACCAACTCGTTGCATGAGACGGAGTATTGCCCAGTCAAGAACTCTATATCAAGAAGATGAAAGTTGCGGAAATGAGGACGCTAAGAGGGATACAAGAATGAAGATATTCGTGACAGGGTAGGTGTGACCTTCATGGCGGACAAGATGCATGAAGCAAGGCTGACATGGTTCAAGTATGTCACGAGGAAATGTAAAGACACCTCAGTGAGAAGGTGTGAGGGTTGGCGATTGCAGGCTTGAGAAAAGATAGAGGTAGGCTGAAGAAGTGCCGGAAAGAGGTGTCAGGCGGGATATCGCGAGTCTGCAGCTTACCGAGGACATGACCCTTAATGAGAGAGTGTGAAGGTCGAGGATTAGAGTAGAAAGCTAGTAGGTAGTTGCGGGTTTTGCTTTTCCTGCCAATAGTATCAGTAGTAATTTTTGTATTTCCTTATTCTTAATTCTCTAGTACTACCTGTTTTTTCTTCTGCTTCAATTTTCTTATTATCTTGTTGTTGTTACTGTTTATTTTACATTATTATTGTGTTTATGCTTTTTTTGAGCCTAGGGTCTATCAGAAACAGCATCTCTGCCTGCACAAAGTATGCATAAGGTCTGCGTACACACTATCCTCCTCAGGCCCCACTTACGGGATTACACTGGGTTTGTCGTTGTTGTTGTTTAATTCTCAAGTAAATTTGAACTGAAAGCCACCCTAGTCAAACACAAACAGCACCAATATGCACTTTTGAGTAAATACTCACACGCATGGATGTTAAGCAAGAATATATTGATTTGTCAGGTTGATTCTCGGTAAGGGTCAAGGTTAAAGCAACTAAGCAAGAAACACTAAAAATTAGCCAATAAGTATCCAATCCCAGCTTTATTAATTAGATCAAAGAATGAGATGTCAGTATAGAAACTTTGCTTAGAGTGGAAACCAAAGATATAGACTTCCCAGAGAGAACTTATTCTCCATCAGCCACTCACATCGACTCTCTGATAAAGTGTTAAGAGATGGAATCTATTATAGCAAAACCTCAAAAGATGGAAGACCATAATATTTCTACAACCTAGTAAGGGATGGATGATTATCTGGCCATTACTGTGGTGAAAAGGCCAGATATTTAAAAGAGTAATTTTCTATCATTAATGTGGAAGGTCACAGATTTGTATTCCAGCACTCCAGTGATAACCTTCAAGAAGACTGAAAGGACACTAGTTAAATGTTGACTGACACTAGTTTACTGTATCTCCTTTTTTATCAGCAACTACTTTAATGTAATCTTCTTCTACATCAGCTAGATGCAAACTTACGCTCCTTCCCATGGGCTCTCTCTCTCTCTCTCATCAATGAAACTTCTGTTCCTACTCCAAAAAGAAATTAAGAGAAAAAACCTTGTCAGAATTTAACAAATATACCTTTTTAGAGAAGATCTAGCACATGCTGTTTGCACCACTGGAACAAGAATAGCCTCAGGAGGGTAAATAAGCATTCTTGAACTTTCTTTTATATTGTTGTTTCCTGGCGTAGCGCAGCCAAGGCTAACTTCAACATAGCAATTCTGTCCCTTAAGCTGATAACCAGATCGAGAAACATTGCATGGTAGCCCAACAATACCGTTTGATGCACTAAACTTGCAGGAACTGTTTGAGCAAGTCAAATAAGAACCACAGCAAGGCAACCACATTAAGATGAGCTCTATCACTTTGAAAGAATGATGTTCACAAACAAGAAAAGGAAGGGAGTGAGAAGGACAAATTTTAAAACAACCCAAAAAAGAAGGGGGAAACAGAGGCAAATTTGACCTAAGATACACTTGCTTCACAAGATCAGCAGGGCAACATCCAGTGAGCCTCCCACGCATTCCATGAGGTGAGACAATAACTGGAAAAGAGGAAAAAAAGGGATAAATGAAAGTACGAACATACCTAACCATTCAGGAGCATAGCGATGGTGCCAAAAGGTTTTTTTGTTGGTTGAAAACCAAGTTCAACAAAAACAACAACAAACCAGTAAGTTCCTACAAGTGGGGTCTGGGGAGGGTAGTGTGTACGCAGACCTTACCCTTTCCCTAGGAGAGTAGAGAGGTTGTTTCCGGTAGACCCTCGGCTAAAGACGAGATGAAAAGAATCAGTGGCAATAAGTGGTAACAACAAACCTAGTGTATTCCCACAAGTGGGGTCAGGGGAGGGTAGTGTGTACGCAGACCTTACCATTAACTTTAAGGTAAACCCTCTAAGGTATTAAGAAAATCGAAGCGAAAAAAGTAATCAAATAGTAGGTAGTATAGTACCAGCAACCCAAGAAAGAAGAGATACCCTGTTAACACCAACGCTACCAATCTGAGCAAGAAAAAGGGAATTGCTCGACTGGCTCCTAACTGTCCACCCTAATTCTCAACCTCCAAACCAAGTTCAAAATTTTTATATATGTATAAAAGCTCATATTTTTTATTGTTAAGTTTGTTTAAACTATAAGTAGACTGATTAAAATGTGGATTTTCTTTAACCCATCTTTCTCACATGCTAATAAGAAAGATGTTGCTAACCCGTGTTGCTACTAAGATCTTAAAATTTCAGGAGGCTCAAACATTTGTGAGAGGACGAAATTTATAGCTTAACCATAGTGTATCATTTATTTATTCTTTTGATAAGGTAACAAGTTTCATTAAAAGAGGGAGCCGTATACAAGTAGTACAACGAAAAACATAGAGCCATAACGTATCATTTAGGCAATTGACAATCATGGCATACAGCAGATATCTATCTTAGCTTTCTAGCACTTTTCACAAGCCATAACAGCTTACCAGAAAAGCACTCCCATACAAGCAATACGTAAGGTTTGATCCTAACATACTCACATCCTAAACAATCTACCTCCCCAGAAGAGCAAAAGATACAAACAGCCAACCCCCCCCCC
>ML435245.1:2448-14415 GCA_005239525.1 Nicotiana knightiana | reverse complement strand
AGCCCCCCCCCCCCCCCCCCTCAAATCTTTACTCTTTTGCACATAGAAACCAATTAAGGCTTAAAAAATTGTAGAGCCTTCTAAATTTCAGGAGATCAATAATATCGATTCTACAAAGGACTAACAGCCAAGAGAATCAGACAATCAAACCATAAAACGCAGACTTGTCTATTAAAGTAAATGTAAATTTAGGCCTTGCGAATGATTTCTATATATGATTTTACTCACAGACTCAGCACATAATGGAGTGCAACAAAAATGTGCATGTCTTGCCGCTTGGTTTATTGCCAACTACAATTATTTTTGGAGTACTTCTACAAAATCAATCTCAAGGATCAACACGTTTCTTTAGCTTCCCTTAGATTCCATTAGGTTGTAATTAGTGTAATGATAGCAAGAATCGCACAGGTTCTGGAAGAACCTATTGGGTGATTAACAAAATTCAGCATCTGAATGTACATCCAAGCCTTTAAATGTTTGTAAAAGCATTGTTTTGCAGCGAAACCAACCTGGAAGCCTCTCACCGGAGACATTAGATGTATCCTCTGATATTTTATCAATGTCACCACTTGAAAGTGCTCGTATAAGCCTAGAAGAAGGTATGAAGAGCAATAACTTATTACAGGACCAAATAACAGATAGCCAAAAGGATAGATGCCTCCCTCAAACTAACAATGTAAACAAGGGTTCATTAAACTTACTTTGCAGATATTATAACGTGGATAAAGATAGCCTCTTCCGTAGCAGAAAATATGAACTCAACCACTGGCTGTCCCTTCCTTTAAGAAAGCAGCAATTGCAAATCAGACAGGTATAAGGGTTAATTACAATGAAATCGCGATTAGAATGACAGAAGAATAACTCAGGAACTAGCACACTGCACACATCAAGGAGAACAGTAATACAAAAAACACTTAGACCATGATTAGTATCCAATTCAAAAAATGAAAATGAAAATTCCAGGCACTTGGGAAGCTATGAACATTTAGCACACTAATAAAAAAGTGCCACGCCCTGAAAAGACTAAAAAGATGTATATTTTCTCAAACTTCTAACTGGACATAAAAACATAATGACTCCACAGATTGAGGTTGTAACTGAAAAATCCAAAAGTATACTAGATTGGAATCAGAGCACCACAGTCCCTTTATCTTCATAACAACTCATAAGCCGAGGAGCGCACGATTTCATGGCAACATAAGGAGACAGTAAGGTAACAAAGGAGGTTATAAAATCATAATTACTGATCTCTGTGGTGTCAAACAACGTAGGCAAACAAAACAATGTAACATTAATAAACATACCTGAACAACTCTTCATTCTGTGAAAACGGATGGTGTTTTGTAAATACATCTCCATATCTCACATATGAAAGTCCTCTTAGTTTTCTGCCATTTCACATTAACAAGTAAATAAATAATAGATCACGGAAACCTCTAACATGTGAGAATAACAAACATTACCTTTCCATGCAATTCCTCAAGGCCTGAGATAGTGCAGCAGCAACCTCCTCTGAATCTCCAGGAGCCACCCAAAGACCAGATGCCAAAACTGCAAAAGATATGATAAAGATTGTTAAGCAAGCAAAACAAAACGGGAATCAGGATAAGTTCAAGAGTTAAGTGCAACTCAATTACAAAAACAATGACAATTGGTCAGTCAGTCCATCAACAACGCCTCAATCCCAAACTAGTTGGGACCAGTGATATGAGTCCTCTACATATTCCGCTCTATTCAGACCTGTCAATATTGGTAAGTAAATTGTCGTTTAACACAGATCCCTAGTTCTTTAAGATTGGAGGTTTTCAAAATTTCACACTTGCCCTCGCCAGACCTAACTCAAGTGTAAAAACAACTAAACCCTTAATCTCAACTAGTTGGTATCGCCTACATGGATCCTTTGCTTCCATTGTATTCTACTCTTGGCTAAACCTGCTTTGATTCCTATAGATTGTAGGCATTTCAGACAATTTTCTTCATGTTAACTTTTGGTCTACCTTATCCTCTTTTAGCACCTTCAATCATCATAGTGTCGTCTAATATAACATACCTCTTAATTTGGATACAGCTGACTGTGCCTTTTCAACAACAGATGAATGCTGCCCAGGGAAAAAAAGCCAGAGCTTGATCTTCTCATCTGAAAACTAAAAGCAAGCAGAAGTTAGACAACTAAGAAATTTACAGTTTAACTACTTTGCTGACCATCCATACCAGGGTTGTGAAGACCCTGAGATGGGTCCCAAGGTCCAACAAAGGAATTGGTCCACGTGCTGAGAAATCCTTCCTTCTGCAATTGCAGATGCGATGAGAGCACGAGCCATGTAGCAGCGTCTTTCTTATCCAGCTTCACACTTTAATACAGATCGCAGAACACGAAGAATTAAATAAATTATACAGGTAGTTTATTCAAAGGAGACAGCACTATGCATAAAATGGACTTTAGACTGCTCAAATATCAAACCTCTTGTCCACCAGAGAGCTGACATCAGATTCATGAGGAAGGAACTGAAACCAAGATATCTGATGTAAGCCACCCTGAAAAACCAGAATATAATAGATGAGTTCAAGGCAAATATATGCAATCATAATAAGCATCACAACATCAGGGACAGTTCAAGAGTATCATATTAGAAGAAACTATATCTCTTTATCAGTAATTCTAGACAATCGGCACAAATGGCATGAAAAAGATGCACACAGGCCACATATTTATTAGCATATACCATCAAAGCAGCTGAGACTTCCTCAAAAGAAAGAAAGCTGGAGGACTGATAAATTCCCGAACAGGAAAGGGAATTACCGTTGGTACTACATTATATGTGAACCAGTTTTTGGATCAATCTGTGTGGTCAAACTTTTGGGAGCACCGTACGAGAGCTACAAATATCTGGAATGGTGTAATTGAGAAGTTTGAGAAAAGACTAGCTGCAAGGCAGATGCAATGTCTTTCAATGGTTGGCAGACACACACTAATAGTTAGTGTTTGCTCGTACAGTGATTGTACAGGTCTACACAGGAGGATCAAGCTGTATGGAAGAAGGGTGTCAATGCTAAATATGAAGTTCAGAATCATTGGTGTAAAAGCTGCTTAGAGTTCCACATGGAATATGCGAACTTTGAGATCAGTTTTCTCATAATACTCACTTTGCAGTAGGTAATGGTTTACATATCAAATTTCGGGAGGACAATGGTTGGGCAGTTGTACTCCTAATGGATGATTACCAAACCTCCTTTCAAATTTCATGTGTTCCAGATTCAACCATATTCCAGAACAGAGAAGACAGCACCTGTAACATATACAAGACTGCATATTTGAGACTTACTTGACCTTTTCTCTAGACTGGATAATTGCATAGTGAATAACCAGGCAGTTGACAACATAAAGTGGGGGCAATGCTGGAGACACTCAGTCAAAGCAGGTTACTTTCTACTGTGCACAGAATGAATGGTTGATTGTTAGCCATGGAAGCTAATATGGAAAAACTGAAGTACCAACAACTGTTTTATGTTTCAGCTGGAAAGCTCTGTATGAAGCATGTCTTACCACGAATAACCTTGGTAAAAGGAACATTCAGATTGTGAATAGATGTTATATGTGCCTTCAAAATACAAAAACCAACAACCACATGCCACGGAATACTAAGCACGTCTTTGGATGTTGGAGCACTTGTAAAGTTGGTAAAGCCATCAGAAAAATTTGGAAGATGATCCCTTCTAGCTTTTTTTATAATGGTGGTGTCGGGGACAATTTGCACGCACTTTGACTAATTTTATTGGGTACCTCCTACCAGCACTAGTACTGGATAACTCGCCCACCATGAGTTAGGCAGATCGGGAAGAAATAATCTAGTCTCTTTTGCCTTTGAGGTTTGAACTTGAGACCTCATGATTCTTTCAACTTCATTGACCATTAGACCACACCCTTGGGAGCGAGCGCTACTAGCATTTGTTGGTGTGCATGGACATAATGGAACAGAAGATGTTTTGGTGGTTTATCAACCCCAAACCATTCCCTTAAGGCTAGAAGTCTATTGTATCTCGTTAGTTGGCATAATGTGTCCCATATAGATCCCCTAATAACTCTTTTGACCTTTGTTAGCTCCCAGAACTTAGCATAACCATTGCAGCAGATCTATGGAGTATGTTTATATCACTCTTTGGGCTTAGATGGGTCATGCCACATAATATCAGGATGCTTTTGAGTCTTGGAGTTACTGGAAAGTTGATAGCACCATCAGGAAAGTCTATGAGTAAAGTCTGCAAAATGATACCTGCAGCTATTTTTTGGAGCATTTGGAATGAGAGAAAGAGAAGATGTTTTGATGGAGTATCAACTTCTCCCCACAAACTCAAGGCTAGATGCCTCATGTATCTGTATAGCTGGACTTATCTATCCCCTATAGACTCCCATGATAGTTTTTGAATTTTGTTAGCTCCCTAGAACTAGTATTTTAGAACTAGTATAAACATATGTAAGGAGCTAACAATCCCTCTTTTTTTAGCTATACTCTTTTGTAATTTCTGCATCTTCTTGATGCCAGCAATGAAACCAATTACTTCATAGCCATTATGTAATTGAGCTAACAACCTATATTTTGCAATCTTACATTTTGTGCTCTTTTGCATCTTCTTTGACGGGAAGCTACTTACTTCATCAAAAAGACATTAGAAGATGGAATAGGAATGTATATACAAGGAAGAAAATCACGTTGAGGGAATTGATGACAAGTTCTGGGACTCAGAGAGGGTAGGAGGAGAAGGATTTTACTGGAGAAGAAAATGAGAAAAAGGGTGATAATGGAACTAGTGGTTGTGGTAATTTGCTAACAAAATTAGTTGAAAGCAAACAAGAGTGTTCAGTAAAGAAACAGACTGCTGATTGGGGAAAAGTATTTGAGGAGGAGAAGAGGTCAGGAAGACAATTGAGGGCCTCGCACTCGCTGCTCTCCTTTTTTGTGGGGAAGGGACGCTAAGCTATGTCAATCAGCCTTTCAAAATCCATGTACATCCGTGTCGACGCGACATGGGTTGGGTGTGGGTATGGATCCACGTGGATTTGGACAACCTGGGTGCAGTGACTATATCTATGACCGAGAAGTATAGAATGATTAGTTTGATTAAGAGTTTATGTCATATAAAGTAATGCTTAGCTATTACACGTATCTTATGAATACAATATTAGGTGTTTATAAGGAATTAAATTCTATTAATTTTAGTTCAATAACTCTAATTAACTGAAATAAAAGTCGTAATATGTATATGTGTATATATATATATATATATATTCTTTTATTGGTCGTATTCCAGCACCCGTATCCGTACTAGGATCCAGGCACCCGTATCCTAAAATTTATGTGATGAAGAATCCAACCTCTAGATCTACACCCTTATTGGGTACCCAAACCCGAGCCCGAGCAACATAGAGGAAGTACAATTGAGGGCTTGTACCAAAAAAAATATACTCTATCAGGACTGGAAATAAGAAAATGCATGTTAAGTTACCTATTTGAATTCCATGACAACGGCATAATAGAATGGACACAATTTCATTACTACGGTTTTCAAACTTACAAAATTAATCAAGAAAAAATAACAAATCAACAATAAAAACTTGCAATTTAACCCTCAAAAATAGTAGTTCTAATATCACAGCAAAGGCAAGGGTAATGAGACATAAAAGGATATAAGACAAGAAACGTACGATCTTGAACACATTTGTCCACATTATTAGATAATTTTGAAGCCCCCTGAGGTAAACACGTGTAGTTCTCTGGAATTTGGATCTTAGGGTATATGACGTGTATCGAAGGCATGAAGCATTTCCCTGCACAGCAAAGGGGCTGCAGTTCCTTCGAACAGAACATGGAAAAACGAAAAATAACAAAGGATTAGTGTTTGTACGAAAAAGATAAAGGGACTTAATAATCTCACCCCAAAAAAAGCAAGCTTCTGTTTTTCTAGGACAACTAGAGAGCAAACAACTACTTGTATGTTACTTGGGGAGATCCTTTTAGCTAATGGTAAAGCAATCAATAGATTAAGCGTAGAACATAATTCAAAACTTTTAACTCCAGATGTCTACAGTATGCATTAACTTTCCATCTAAAAATATGCATCTCTCTCACTTCCAGCTTCAAATCATACAAAACTTCCTCAATCAAATAAAAACAACAAAACACAAACAAAAAGGCACAAGATCAGAATCCAGAATTATCACTCCTAATTAAAATAACACCAAGGAAGGCGACATTCATTTCAGAATTAGAATTCTACATAGCAAACAAATTTGAGATCAATAAATAACAAGGCAAAGTATTATAAATTCACATTTTATATGAAAAATAAGTTGAGTACAACTAGACGACAAGAGAAAACTGCAGACAAAGCACTACCATATGTACCAGTGACCGTCTAAGGCTCCAAGTTAAAATAAAGAAGCGTCTTTCGAAATCAACCCCGTTTGTAACAAGGAGAGTGAAAAAGTTTAAAAAATTCAGTAAGCCAAAACTCACAAATCCAAATAGATTAACTTAAAAGATTTTCTTCTAGAATAATAAACAATAAATTGAAAAATTGGTTGCAACATGAAAACTTGCGACCGGAGAATTGGAAGATAGCATCATCAGTGAAGATTTTAGCCATACAGATTTTGAACTTTTTAATAAATAATCAAATATTGTCTTCGTAATTCGAGGGAATACGTCTCTACCTTCTTAGGGTAGGGCTAAGGTCAACGTACACTCAACCCTCCCCACACCCACTAGGTAGGGATTACACTGGGTTTGTTATTGTTGTTGTCGTAATTCGAGAGAACACTTCAACGAAGCCACCATGCACATTGTCATACCCCCCGGCCGACATCCCAATGTGGCCATTAAAGTCTCCTCCTATGATAAGCTTCTCGGTGAGCGGAATGCCCCACACTAACCCATCTAAATCTTCCCAGAAGCGCCACTTAACCTCCCCGTCCAAACCCACTTGAGGTGCGTAAGCACTAACTACATTCAGGGTCTACCCTCCCACGACTATCTTAATAACCCTCAACTTGTCATTCACCCTCTAAACCTCTACCACTAACTCTCTAAGTTCCATATCCACTAAAATGCCAACCCCATTCTTCCCTCTCAATACCCCGCAGACAACTCTAACATATGAAAGGAAATTCTAGACAAAGTTTCTAAAGCAAATGATCTTAAACCATGATGTAAAACTCGATAAGCTTTAACATGGGATCTTGAAACGATTTCTACACCCAGTGAAATTTACAATATGATTTCTACATGAAAATTCTACGTCATTATTGCTAAAGAGGACAGACCTCATACAATAAACATTTTCTTAGTTAATAAACATGTACTGCTCATGTTTTAATTGATACACAATCAGTGTTTAATTTCCTAGCAGAACATGAATAATGCTAAGAAATTAAACAACACCAAACGCTTATACAAAGAGCCAGCCGTAATTCATGACATTTAAACTAAAATATTCGCACAAAGGTCGATCCTAAATCATGGTATCAATAAAAAAGTAGACCTTAGCTCACGTTTTCTAATCAAGCCATATAACCATTCTAGTTGTTAAGAAGAAAAAACAGAGCCTTAAATGTTACTGACCAATTTTGGAGCAGCCAAACGGGGCTTCGACGGCTTCGGATCTACTCCTTTTTCTACGGATTCGAACTAAATGGAAGAAGTTCGGAGTAAAACTTGCGGCCTTAAAAGAAAGTAAACAAACAAGAAACTACAGTAGCGTCCAAGAACTTTGTGTATATTTTGAAGAGTGGTGGCGGCTCCGAACAAAGTGGTCTGAGATGCGAGTATTGATAATAGAAAATCTAGGGCTTGAGTCTTTGATAGAGATTTTGGAAGGCTCTAGAGTTTTCATCCACAGTCATAAAATCTTCGAGGATGGATTTTGGGTCAGCCTTCGGCAGAAGAAAAACAAAGAACAGAAAGCAGGTGTTCTTGCTTTGAAATCGAAAAGAGGGGAAAAAAGTAGATTTTGTGTCTCAATTACCTTGGTCAAAATCGTCGATAGTAAAGGATTTGCTTTCAAACGATTCCACAAGTGGTGACACCCCTCCTACTTGCTTGAGATTTGTGATTTCTCGGAGAAGGAAAGAGAGAGGTTGAGAGGGGAGGACGGGTAATGTAAAAATAGATAAAAATTCTGTTTAATAGTATATATAAAATGTGTTAATAAGTGATAAGACACAATATATAATGTTTTCCGAATGTGATTATTTTTTGGAGAATTTTTAATCTCGAAATTTCAATTTGTCTTTAATATGTAAAGTTAAACATATTCGTTGATTTATATTTTAAGTTAATGATATAAATTTTATTCATATTTCTCTTTCTAAAAAAAAATTATTATTCAATCCATCTTTACTAGATAATATGGTGAATAATTATTTTTTTAATTTATTTTGCCATCACTAGTTGAGAATTACAGACCTATTTATTTGTAATCTGAAGGGCTTTTGGGTTTGGGCCGGTCTTGATGGTAAATAAGATGGGTTTGTGCTAGGTTGGGCTATTTAGGTAAAAAATAGCACGGGCTAACTAGTTTTTCGGATTGGTCATTCAAAAATAGCTAGTATTTGTCAAGTCATTGAAAAATAGCTACTATTTTGCTGCAACATAGACCGGTCCAGCATAATATACTGGAGTTTGTTGCACCTGTGTATGAACTTCCAGCATATTATGCTGGAACTTCAATACGCGAAAAGTTTCAATATAATATATTGAGATTCGAGCAGCTGTGTATGAACTTCCAGCCCATTATACTAGACATGTATACTTTGCTGGAGCTCTAGTATATTATGCTCGAGTTCTAGTATACTTATGCTGGAACTCCAGTATAATATGCTGGAGTTCCAATATATTTATGATGGAACTCCAGTATAATATACTAGAGCATTTTTCGATTGTTGAACAGTGTTTTCGTTCAGATTTATCTTTAAATGAAAGTGGCTAAATTTTGATTACTTTTGAAATTGTGGCTATTTTTGAATAACCACTTATAAATCTGGCTATTTTTGAATTGTAAAAATAGCATGGGCTAGCCAGTTTTCATATTGATCATTCAAATATAGTAAACATTTGCCAAGTCATTGAAAAATAGCTATTATTTTATTGTAACGGAGACTGGTCCAGCATAATATATTGGAGTTCGGTGCACTTGTTATGAACTTCCAGCAAATTATGCTGGAATTCAAACACGCGGAAAGTTTCAGCATAATATACTAGAGAATCGAGCACCTATGTATGAACTTCCAACATATTATATTGGACTGGTATACTTTGTTGGAACTCCAGTATATAATGCTGGAGTTCTAGTATACTTATGCTCGAACTCCACTATATTATGTTGGAGTTCGAGTCCAGTATATCATGATGGAGTTCCAGCATACTTATGCTGGAACTCCAATATAATATGCTCGAGTTTCAGTATACTTATGCTGGAACTCTAGTATAATATACTAGAGTATTTTATGGATTTTGAACAATATTTTAGGTCAAATTTATCTTTACATGAAAAGTGGCTAAATTTCGATTACTTTTGAAAGTGTGGTTATTTTTGAATGACCACTTGTAAATCTGACTATTTTTGAATTTCAATAGCACGAGCTAGCTAGTTTTCGGACTAGTCATTCAAAAAATAGTCAGTGTTTACCAAGTCATTGAAAAATAGCCATTATTTTGCTGCAACAGAGACCGGTCCACCATAATATACTGGAGTTCGGTGCATCTGTGTATGAACTTCCAGCATATTATGCTGGAATTCCAACACGCGAAAAGTTCCAGCATAACATACTGGAGATTTGAGCATCTGTGTATGAACTTCCAGCATATTATACCGGACCGGTATACTTGCTGGAACTCCAGTATATTATGCTGGAGTACTATTATACTTATGCTAGAACTCTATTATATTATGTTGGAGTTCCAGTATACTTATGTTGGAACTCAAGTATAATATGTTGTAGTTCCAGTATACTTATGCTGGAACTCCAGTATAATATGTTGGAGTTCCAGTATACTTATGTTGGAACTCCAGTATAGTATACTGGAGTATTTTTCGAATTTTGAACAGTGTTTTCGTTCAGATTTATCTTTACATGAAAAGTGGCTAAATTTTGATTACTTTTGAAATTGTGGCTATTTTTGAATGGTCACTTGTAAATCTGGCTATTTTTGAATTTCTAAATAGCACGGGCTAGCTAGTTTTCGGACTGGTCATTCAAAAATAGCCAGCGTTTGCCAAGTCATTAAAAAATAACCACTATTTTGCTGTAACAGAGACCAGTCTAGCATAATATATTGGAGTTCATTGAACCTGTGTATGAACTTCCAACATATTATGGTAGAACTCCAACACGCGGAAAGTTGCAGCATAATATACTGGAGATTCGAGCACTTGCGTATGAACTTCCAGCATATTATACTGGACCGGTATACTTTGTTGGAGCTCCAGTATATTATGCTCGAGTTCTAGTATACTTATGCTGGAACTCTATTATATTATGCTGGAGTTCTAGTATACTTATGCTGGAACTGCAATATAATATGCTGGAGTTCCAGTATACTTATGCTGGAACTCCAGTATAATATACTGGAGCTTTTTTCGAATTTTGAACAGTGTTTTCGTTCAAATTTATCTTTACATAAAAAGTGGCAAAATTTCGATTACTTTTGAAAGTGTGGCTATTTTTTATAACCACTTGTAAATTTGGCTATTTTTAAATTGTAAAAATAGCACGGGCTAGCCAGTTTTCTCATTCAAAAATAGCCATTGTTTTCCAAGTCATTGAAAAATAGCCATTATTTTGTTGTAACAAAGACCGGTCCAACATAATATACTGGAGTTCGGTGCACTTATGTATGAACTTCCAGTAAATTATGCTGGAACTCCAATACGCAAAAAGTTTCATTATAATATACTGGAGATTCGAGCACATGTGTATGAACTTTCAGCATATTATATTGGACCGGTATATTTTGTTGGAACTCCATTATATTATGCTAGAGTTCTAGTATACTTATGCTCTAACTCCATCATATTATGCTGGAGTTCCAGCATACTTATGATGAAACTCCAATATAATATGTTGGAGTTCCAATATACTTATGGTGGAACTCTAGTATAATATACTGGAGTATTTTTCGGATTTTGAACAGTATATTCGGTCAAATTTATCTTTACATGAAAAGTGGCTAAATTTCGATTACTTTTGAATGTGTGGCTATTTTTGAATGGCCACTTGTAAATCTGGCTATTTTTTAATTTCAATATCATGAGCTAGCTAGTTTTCGGACTGATCATTCAATAATAGCCAGCATTTACCAAGTCATTGAAAAATAGCCACTATTTTGCTGCAAACAGAGACCGATCAAGCATAATATACTGGAGTTCGGTGCATTTGTGTCTGAACTTCCATCATATTATGCTGGAATTCCAACACGCGGAAAGTTCCAGCATAACATACTGGAGATGTGAAATCTGTGTATGACTTTCCAGCTTATTATACCGGACCGATATACTTTGCTGGAACTCCAGTATATTATGCTGGAGTTCTAATATACTTATGCTGGAACTCCATTATATTATGTTGGAGTTTCAGTATATTTATGTTGGACTCCAGTATAATATGCTGGAAGATTTTCCGGATTTTGAACAGCATTTTTGTTCAGATTTATCTTTACATGAAAAGTGGCTAAATTTCGATTACTTTTGAAAGTGTGACTATTTTTTAATGACGGGCTAGCCAGTTTTTGGACTCATCATTCAAAAATAGCAGTGTTTGTCAAGTCATTAAAAAATAACCATTATTTTGCTGCAACAGAGACCGGTCCAACATAATATATGGAGTTCGGTGCACCTGTTTATGAACTTCCAGCATATTATACTGGAACTCCAACACGCGAAAAGTTCCAGCATAATATACTGGAGATTCGAGCA
>ML435242.1:0-11411 GCA_005239525.1 Nicotiana knightiana | reverse complement strand
TAGGATGGTTTCTATTCATGAGCGACAGCTAGAGTCGGGAGCAGATGCCCGGAGAGATCGGACAGGAAGTTCGACGGTACGAGAGTTTCTTCACTTGGCCCCTCCATTATTTACAGGATCCAGTTCCACTGAGGATCCCCAGGACTTTATAGATCATATATATAGAGTATTGAGGGTGATGCATGCCTCCGTCACCGAGGCAGTGGAGTTGGCTTCTTTTCGACTACGTGATGTAGCTGTCCTATGGTATGAGGCATGGGAGAGATCTAGAGGACCTGATGCTCCGCCAGCAGAATGGGAGGACTTCTCTGAGGCATTTTTAGCCCATTATTTGCCACGGGAGGTTCGGGAGGCCCGTCTTGACCAGTTTCTTAGTCTGAAGCAGGGGAATATGAGTGTGAGGGATTATAACCATAAGTTTAATTCTTTGGCGAGGTATGCACCAGATATCGTACGTACTATGAGGGCTAGAGTTCATCATTATGTGGATGGTTTGGGGGATCATCTGATTAGAGACTGTAGGGTAGCATCCCTATCGGATGATGTAGATATTTCCCGCATACAGGCTTTCGCTCAGACTACAGAGGACCTTTCCCGTCGGATTCGTGATACTCGCAGGGATAGGGAGCAGAGTAAGAGGGCTCGTACTAGGGGGTCTTATAAGGAGCCACGGGGTGATTTTTTTCCCCCACTCCATCGATATCCACCTCGGTCAGCAGGTAGTTTCCCACCACAGATACAGGGCCAGCAGTTTGATCGTTATATTCAGTCAGGACCGGGGCAGAGCTCAGGCCAACCTGAGGGCCGTCGACACGAGCGTTCCGCACAGATGAGACAACCTACTCCTCCATGTACTCAGTGTGGTAAGCTGCACACTGGGCAGTGTAGACAGGGTTCTAGTGGATGTTATCATTGTGGACAGACAGGACATTTTATTAGCCGGTGCCCGGGGTTAGGCAGAGGTGCACCAGCTCAGACTTCAGGATCCACAGCAGCCTCTTCGCCCTCAGTCCGTGCTCCTCGACCAGGTCCACAATCTACTCAGGGCCGTGGTAGGGGGAGAGGTGGAGGAAACACCTCAGGTTCTAGTGGTGGCCAGAACCGCTTTTATGCACTCACAGGCCGACAGGATTCAGAGGCTTCCCCAGATGTTGTCACAGGTATATTGACAATACATTCTCATGCCATTTATGCCTTGATAGATCCTGGTTCTACATTTTCATATATTACTCCATTTATTGCTGGTAAGCTTGACATGAGATCTGAGTTGTTGCCGCAGTCAGTTGAGGTGTATACGCCAGTTGGTGACTCTATTGTAGCTAGTCATGTCTATCGAGGTTGTACAGTGTTAATTAATGACCGTCCAACCTCTGTTGATTTAGTTGAATTGGTTATGCTAGACTTCGATGTCATTATGGGTATGGATTGGTTGGCAGCTTGTTATGCTAATATTGATTGTCGTGCAAAGTTGGTCCGATTTCATTTTCCTGGTGAGCCTGTCCTTGAATGGAAAGGTAATGCAGCCTCACCCAAGGGTAAGTTTATTTCATACCTTAGGGCTCGGAAGTTTATTTCTAAAGGCTGTATATACCATCTGGTTCATGTCAGTGATATAGATAAGGAGCCAGCGACTCTTCAGTCGGTTCCTATTGTGAATGAATTCCCGACGGTATTCCCTGACGAGCTTCCAGGAATTCCCCCCGAAAGGGAAATCGATTTCGCTATAGATTTTCTTCCTGATACGCAGCCTATATCCATTCCTCCCTATAGAATGGCTCCTGAAGAGCTAAGGGAATTGAAGGAACAACTAAAGGACTTGCTCGATAAAGGCTTTATTAGGCCAAATACATCCCCACGCGGTGCTTNCCGAGCATGCGGATCACTTGCGAGCTGTATTGCAGACTCTCCAGGACTACAAGTTATATGCTAAATTCTCTAAATGTGAATTTTGGCTAACTTCTATAGATTTTCTTGGTCATGTTATTACCGACGATGGTTTCAAGGTTGATGGCCAAATGATTGAAGCTGTGATGACTTGGCCGAGGCCCTTGAATCCGATAGAGGTTCGTAGCTTTTTAGGCTTGGCAGGGTATTACCGAAGTTTTGTAGAGGGATTTTCCTCTATATCTGTACCATTGACGAAACTGACACATAAGGGAGCTAAGTTTCAGTGGACTGAGGCATGTGAACAAAGTTTTTAGGAGCTAAAGAAAAGGCTTACTACGGCACTTGTCTTAACTATTCCGGATGGTACCGAGGGTTATGTTGTATATTATGATGCCTCGAGAATTAGCCTAGGTTGTGTTCTTATGCAGCATGGTAAGGTTATCGCGTATGCCTCCAGACAATTGCGAAAACATGAACAGAACTATCCTACGCACGATCTTGAGTTAGCCACAGTTGTCTTTGCCCTAAAGATTTGGCGGCATTATCTATATGGGGTTCATATTGATGTTTCACTGACCACCAGAGCCTTCAGTATTTATTTAAACAGAGGGAGCTGAACCTACAAGAAAGAAGATGGCTAGAATTACTAAAGGACTATGATGTTGATATTTTATATCATCCCGATAAAGTTAATATTGTTGTTGATGCCCTTAGCCGGAAGTCCATAGGCAGTCTAAGCCATGTTGAAGCTGATAAGGTCAAGATGAACAAATATCTATGCCAGTTGGATAGTTTGCAAATGCGTTTGGTAGACGCAGAGGGTGGACGCGTTCTCGTTCAGAATACGGAAAAATCTTCATTTGTTACTGAAGTGAAAGAGAGACAACACGAGGATCATGAGCTTATAAAACTGCGGGAAAGTATTCCACAACAGCGACAACCTTTATTTGAGCTAACTGGAGATGAAGTTCTTAGATACCAGGGCCGCTTATGTGTACCGACAGTCGGAGAGCTCCGCGCGAAGATTCTTTCGGAGGCCCATTATTCTAGATATGCAGTTCATCCCAGAGCGACAAAGATGTATCGGGACCTTCGATAGATCTATTGGTGGAATGGAATGAAAAAAGATATCGCGGAGATAGTAGCCCAATGTCCCAACTGCCAGCAAATTAAAGCTAAACATCAGAGGCCTGGAGGCCTAACTCAGTATATTGAGCTTCCATTATGGAAATAGGACATGATAAATATGGATTTCATCACTGGTTTGTCTCGCACTCCATGGAGGTACGATTCTATTTGGGTATAGGCTTACAAAATCTGCTCATTTCCTGCCATTCAGGACGACATATTCAGCCGAGGATTATGCCAAGCTTTACATTCGAGAGATTGTTCGCCTTCACGGTGAGCCATTATCTGTTATCTCTGATCGAGGGGCTCAATTTACAACACATTTTTGGAAATCTTTTCAGAAGGGTCTAGGCACGCAGGTAAATCTTAGCACCGCTTTTCATTCGCAAACGGATGGACAGGAAGAGTGTACTATTCAGATAGTTGAGGATATGGTACGTGCCTGCGTGCTAGATTTTAAAGGAATTTGGGATGATCGTCTACCTCTTATTGAGTTCTGNAGTATTCAGATGGCTCCTTACGAAGCACTATACGGGCGGAAGTGTAGGTCGCCGATCGGTTGGTTCGAGGTTGGGGAAGCAGAGTTGCTAGGTCCTAATTTAGTCCAGCAAGTAACGGAAATGGTAAAACTTATTAGAGACCGGCTGCGTATAGCACAAAGTTGGCAGAAGTCTTATGCATATGTTCGACGATGAGACTTAGAGTTTGATGTAAAAGATTGGGTTTTCCTGAAAGTATCGCCTATGAAGGGTGTCATGCTATTTGGAAAGAAGGGGAAACTCAGTCCCAGGTATGTTGAACCGTATAAGATTATTCGGAGGATTTTTAGGGTGGTGTACGAGCTTGATTTGCCTTCAGAATTAGAAGCAGTCCATCCTGTGTTTCATGTATCTATGTTGCGGAAGTGCATTGGAGATCCTTAACGTATTACGCCCATTGAGGATATTCACATTGCTGAAGACTTATCTTATGCAGAAATACCAGTAGCTATTTTAGATCGGCAGGTAAGAAAGCTTCGAACTAAAGAAGTGGCTTCCGTGAAAGTGTTATGGCGAAATAACAACATCGAGGAAATGACCTGGGAAGATGAGGAGGAAATGAGGAAGAAGTATCCCCACCTATTTACAACTTAAGGTGAGTCGCATGTAAATAATTGGAAATTATTTCTTTATAGCAACTTAATTGGATTTTAAATGACTTGAAAGTGCAATTGAAATTTCTTATTGCGAGATAGCTATACGAAGCCTAGTAACTGGAATCTTCAGAATTTGATTTATGCTTTTGCAAATTTAACAAATATAGACTCGAAAATAACGAATTCGCAGAAAAGAAATGAAAGAAAGGAATTGACTTGACCCATTCGCGGACGAATGTTCTTAAGGGGGGGAGACTGTGAGACCCCATGTGTTTTTTTTCTTCTCTCTTCTCTTACGTAACGTGGCGTTGTTATATAAGGTATATATGATTGGGTATAGCACATTGAGAGAATAAGACTGAAAATGTGTGGTAATATAAAGGAACAAAAACTAAAGCTTTAGGTCAAAGGAATCCCTTAAACAAAGGTTCGTGGTTAAAGAAATGACTCGGGTAGCACCCCGCGCGTTCGGAAGGTTTAAGTTAACTTGCACCTGCGGGATAAGACTAAGAGTGTATAATATGCTAAGAATAATGTGTTATGAGGTATTATAATATCACACTGGTCACATGTTAATTTTTGGAGTCAAGCAAGTTGCGAAATAAAGGTCGGCAAAAGTTATCGTAAATTTCTCTAATAAATTTTTTAAACTTTGGGTCAAATGTATCAGATCATTTCTCCCAATATATAAAGAGTTATAGGACCCAAAAACTACCTAATCGAAGGTCTACGAGTCTAGTTCGCAACCAAAAAAAACTCACATCAAACCGACATCGGAGTAAGAAGTTATGACTGTTTTACCACGGACTGTCCAGGCTGAAACCGGGTCACGAACCGGGTCGGGTCAAACAAGTAGTATAAGTCGGAAAATCCGAATTTTAAGACCCCAAAACATTTCATCTTCGTCCCAAAACAGTGAGAAAGCTGAAGAGAGGGTTCCATGGTGTTCTTGAGTGATCAAGGTGAGTTTTTAACGATTTCTCTCGTTAAAGTTTGCCCCCGTGCCTAGAAACACAATCTCTACGCTTTGCAATCGTTTCCCCCTTCTATTAGCTGTGTTTGGAGCTATTTTTGGAAGATAGGAACTTATTATTCTTGCTGGTTCTTCAATATTTATACTTGGTTTGCCAAGGTAATCATCTTCGGACTCTTTTATGATCGTTTTTACAAAGTTCTACGGATGTTTCGTCAAGTTAGGGTCATATGGAAAATCTGCTGATTTAAACTCAATTATGAACTGTTTATAGGTGCGTATAAGCTTCATATATATAGTGTTTGCGAAGCTTAGGACGTAAGGAACAACAATCGTGAAGGAACTACCAGCATTCAGACGTTCGTTGGAAAGGTATGTTAAGGCTAAGCTCCGTCCTTCCTTTTAGCACGAATTCTGGAAAATTCCTAAGATGCCAAATGTGGTATTTTACTATTCTATTACTAGGAAGACCTTCTGAGAAAGGCATTGGGATCGTAGCTGAAGTATTTTTATGATGCTATTAGGTTGATATTCCACTCGTTCGGTTAAATAGGGTATTCGACATCTATATATGTTATTTTGTCGGCTTTCTTAACTATATGTCCATATATATGAATTCTTACTCGTCTTTGGGTTGTGTGACTTAAAAATAAAGGCATTTAGTATTTGCGATCAGTCATTCTTTATGTTTAAACTACTAAAACACTTGATTTTTGAAATACTTTCTTTTACTAATTATCAAGAAATCAGGTATAAGGACTAAGTGAACCACCTTAAACTTTTTATGAACATCTTCAGAGTTAAGTTATCTTTCTAAAAGTCGAGTTCAGTTTTCAAGCTTATTCAAAAAACATATGAGGTTCACCGAGACATTTGTATGCGATACGAAGGTGATTATGAGATTATGAGAACAAGAGTACCAATGAGCCAAGATTGGCTAAGTTCTTGTTATGGCCTATTATGTGCATTCAAAGTTCATATCATACATGGCATATTATGCATGGACTTCGAGCTATAATCGGAGGTAAGGGGCCTACTTTCCCGAAAGACTATATATATTGTACAGATGGCCACAGGTTAGCAATATGGTACCGGTTAACTACCGGGAGAGACCGCCATTGCTAGGATTTGGTTGGGTATCTCATGCATTTGCATCGATATATATGTATTCATGACATACGATTACACGAGCATACCATGCATATTTGATTACTATGAGGTCGGATGTCGGCCATGGAGGCTATCAGAGTTTCAGTGTCAGGTGGTATCTCTATTACCCTTTTTACATTAGCTATGTATGATTCTACTTTTGCCTTACATACCAGTACATTTTTAATCGTACTGATGTCCCGTTGCCTGGGGACACTGCATTTTTGTTTTATGTGTGTAGANCTCTATTACCCTTTTTACATTAGCTATGTATGATTCTACTTTTTGCCTTACATACCAGTACATTTTTATTCGTACTGATGTCGCGTTGCCTGGGGACACTGCATTTTTGTTTTGTGTGTATAGGTCAAGGTAGGGACTCTGATCGACCCCTCCGCTAGGATTTCGGGGTTCAGCTGTGAGTTGGTAAGCTCCACCTCTTCCTGGAGCTTCCATAGGAAGGTCACTTTTGTTGTATAGTTTGGGTATAGTGGGGCCTTGTCCCGACAGCGCTTACGACACTCNTGTGTGTAGGCATGTATGTCTTTAGTCGCGGCCTCGTCGACCAGCTAGTACTTTATTACTTTGGTTTGTCTACCTTTGTTTATATGGCTTATTGTTATTCAGGTCATGACCTTAACGGTCCAAGCTTAGTATTTCAGATGTTGTTCTGCCCGATCTGTTGTACCCCCAGTTTAGTTAGCTAGTATGTTTAGTGGCTAACTCGATTACCCATTCCGATACGAGTTCAACCATACTAAATTTATCAAATTCCAATACTATTTGGTCCTTCAAATCATGATTTTTCATTTTAGAAATTTTATTTCAAAAACCACATTCTTCCTCAACTAATAACACAAATTAAATGATAAAAATCAGAACTAATTCATAAAATATAATTAATTCTAGTGGAAGAACACTTACCCATTCGATTTGTGTGAAAACCCCCCCAAAGAATCGCCAAAAACCGATCTCTAGAAGTCAAAATATGTTGAAAATGGCTTAATCCTCACTATATAACTTCTGCCCGTGTCTTAGCTCGTCGCGATCACGGAAAATTCTTCGCGATCGTGAAGTACAAAAATTTCTAGCCTAAAATTTGCTCTTCGCGATAGCGAAGAACAAATTCCCAGCTCTTCCAGTAGTCTCTAGTATAATGGACATAACCTTTTGTACAAAACTCATAATTGTAAATGGTTTGACTTTTTGAAAACTAGACACCAAGGGAAACAACTTGAATTCTTTACTCATCTCCTAATTCCTTATAGAGTTTGAGATATAAGTTGCTAAAGTCAGTCCTATGCAACACAATGCGATTTCCAAATACTTCCCGGATATGCTGTAGTGTAGCTACCATAACTCTTTGTACACAACTCTAAATTCCAAAAAGTTTGATTTTCTGAAATCTTGACTCAAAGGGATACAAATGTTGTTTTTGGATCATCTCCAAATTCCTTATACATTTCAAGATACAAGCTTCCAAAGTCGAGTCAGTGTAGCAGAATATTTCCTCTACGCGATCGCAAAAGGCTTTCCGCGATCGCGATTCACTGGCCCATTTCTCTCATTTTACTCATCGCGATGGCGACCAACTCCCCGCGATCGCACAATACACTGCTGTAGCCAAAACTAGCAGCTATAAATGGCCTATAAATTGTCCAATACCACCCCAAAACTCACCCGAGCCCCTCGGGACCCCGTCCGAACGTGCCAACAAGTCTCAAAACATATCATGGACTTAGTCGAGGCCTCAAATCACATCGAACAACGCTAAAAACACGAATTGCACTCCTATTCAGGATTTATGAACTTTAGAACTTTAAACTTCTATATTTGATGCCGAAACCTAGCAAATCACGTCCGATTGACCTCAAATTTTGCACACTAGTAACATTCAACATTACGGACCTGCTCCAACTTCCGGTATCGCATTCCGACCCCGATATCAAAATTTTCACTTCCGGTCAGATTTCTCAAAAACCTTCAAATTTCTATCTTTAGCCAAATGACTTCAGAATAACCTACGAACAACCAATTCACTTATGATCACGCTCCCAACTCCAGAATTACCATACGAAGCTATTCCCAGGCTCGGAATCCCAAACGGACATATTTATCACTGAAATGCCTTTCAACCCAGATTTATGAAATTCTTCTAAAATGCTATCTTCCATAATATATGCCGAAACGCTCCCGGGTTATCCAAATCCCAGTCCGAACATACGCCCAAGTCCGAAGTCATCATACAAACCTGCTGGAACTTTCAAATCCTGATTCGGAGGTCGTTTACCCAAAATTCTAATCTTAGTTGATTATTCAAACTTAAGGCTTCCGAAATGAGAATTTTCTTTCCAATTCGACTCCGGATTATCCGGTAACTGGATCTAACCACCCACGCAGGTCGATATATACAATGTGAAGTTGTTCATGACCTTACACCACCGAACAGAGCTGAAATCCTCAAAATGACTGGTCGGGTCGTTACACAACTAGAAGAGGTATTACTTTAAAAATTGATAAAAAAGCATCGAGATTTTGTTGAACCTGAACTTGTTTTTAAAATTTTTCTCAAAAATGATTATCTGATCTTTAATTTTAATCAGGAGGACAAGCAGCAAACGTGTTACGAGTTAGATACACCAGACACTTTCTTAGACCCATAATTGCCACAGCTGATCAAACTGAAGTTCAGGTGCCACCAGGAAATGGCGTACCAACGGAAGTTAGCCAACTTTTGAGAAGTATGTTCCTCAGCGGTGAACTTCAAGCTGCTACACTACAGGTGCAACTTTAGATAACGTCGTTGACAACATAGGGATATTAGGTGTATCTTTTGGACCATCAATTATAGAACCAAGAAGTGCTCGGAATCAGCTGCTGAAGTAAGTGTATTTTGCACCATGAATGTTAAATACTACAATTTTATGGACAATTCTATTCATTTCTGATTGTGACAATTTAGTCTAAACTTACACAACTTGCATATAGATNCTTCTTTGTCTGGATGTAATACTGAAATTATCCAAGTGGTCATCAGACTAGGTCATAATTCAGAGACGATCATGATTTTGTGTTTATGGGTTTTGGAATCTAGAAAAGACAGTTTACTAGTTTCTAGATAAATAATTTATACCTATAAGTGGATTTTTAACAAAAATACAGAATCTTTTGTCCTACCCGTAAGTGAAATGAAGCTCCTCCCCGGTCATATACCTATTAAAATTAAAAGGGAGAATTACACCCCTTGTCACTTGGCCCAACAACCCATCAGAAAATGGCCTATGTTTGAAGTCCTTACCCAATGTAACCCAGATTGTACATAACCTGAAAATTACTTTTCACCAGTTAGCCCACACTTTTTTTCTTCGTTCTTCTTCTTCCCGTATCACGCCTTTGCACCTCAAAATTTCTTTACCATTGTTATTCTCCTTCAATTCTTCTTCCAGCTTCAAAGCTGATAATCACCATTTTGACGAAGAAAAAAACCAATTTACAAGAGATTTGGAGTCATATGAAGATCACTTCCTCCATTGGAATGGGGAAAAATGTGTTTATTGTCATGCACTAAAGAGGTTCACTTATTAGGTTGTTGGATCATCAAACTATAAAGAAGGTGTAGGCATTGTCTCGTCGGCCTTATCCTCATTCCACGTGTAATTTTGATCCCAATGGTTAACTAAAAAATTGAAAATTAAAAGTCACCACTAAAGGTGGTTCAAAGATTTCAGAAATAGGGTCTTTCGGTTTATTAGTTGTTTGGAATGGGTGTTGTCCCAATTGATTGGAATCATCAAGAGGAGTTCAAAACTTAAATTTCAAGTTATTTGGAGTAGATTTAAGCTAGATTCGAGTTAAATTTCAGAGGATGCCCAAGGAAGAAGAAGAATTGTGAAACTCCATTGATAGGATTTATTTGTATAAGAATGTATAATATTGTATAAATAGTGTATAAACACCTCTTATGCACTATTCTATACAAGGTTGATACATTATTTTTAGGTATTTGGTGAATTTCTCGCATTTTCTTCTTCTTCTTCTTCTTCTTCTTCTTCTTCTTCTTCTTCTTCTTCTTCTTCTTCTTCTTCTTCTTCTTTTTCTTCTTCTTCTCCTCCTCCTCCTGTTGCTCCTCCTGTTGCTCCTCCCGCTCCTCCTCCTCCTCCTCCTCCTCCTTCTACTTCTCCTACTACTTGTCACGACCCGAATTACCCTCCGAACGGTCTCGTGACGGAACCTAGTCCCTACGAATAGGTAAGCCTAAAACTTGCAAAAAATAAGGAAAAAAAATAATATAAACAGTAAAGACGAAGCAATACTATAAATATTTAGCCGCTCGGCATATACAGCTGTTATTTTTCCAAAACCCGGAACATCACAAAGTCACAAACTCTGAACTACTGTAGCTCTATACAAGGAAATAAGGGAAATGTATCTATATATCTATATATCTATCTCTCTCTCTCTCTATATATAAATATATATATATCTCCTATATCTATACTAGAGTAGGAAGGGGACTCGTGAGATCCTGCGGACGCGGCAGACCTACCTCGCGGTCTCCTATGCAGCTGCTAAGATGCGCCTAGACACTGTACTATTTGCTGGTACCTGGATCTGCACATGGGGAAAATATGTGCAGGAAAGGGCGTGAGAACCCACATTCGGTACTCCGTAAGTGCCAAGCCTAACCCCAGTCAAGTAGTGACGAGGTCAGGTTAAGGCTCTACTGAGTTTTTAAAACAAGTCAATATAAATTTAAAACAGTGAAATATAGATAAGCAATGATAAACAGGATTAATGGAAACTGGAAGAATTTATAACAGACAGAGCGCCCTCGGCTCAGCACAACATATATCTCAACAGTAAATGTTCAATGCAGTACAAGGTGAAAGCTCTCGGATCTCATTCTGTAGTCCCAATTTAAATATGCTATGCAGTACAGGGGGAAAAGCTCTTGGATCTCCGTCCGTAGTCCCAATTTAAATATGCAAATCAGAAGTATGTCGGATACAGCTTAATTAAACAGTCCACAAAAAACAACAGGCAAGAATATAGTAAAGCTACCTAAGCATGGTGCAGCTAGTAAAAAATAAGAGGAAATCAAGTAAGGACAGGTAGGCATGCTTACTCTTAAGCTAACTA
>ML435240.1:17318-37861 GCA_005239525.1 Nicotiana knightiana | reverse complement strand
CATCATCCTGAATATTGGCCTGTCGGCCTCTTCTTTGTGGAGGAATTTGATTGATTTCATCTTCTTGATTGTCATAAACCTCCTCCCCCGGAATCACATTTCCTAGCGGATCGGCCATTGTACCTAAGTAAACAAAACAAGGAAGTTAAAAATAGAAGGAAAGAAAAACACACTACGCTTCTAGTCACAAATATAGTCACGCCGTTAGAGCTCCTCGACAACGGCGCCAAAAAGTGATCACGCCTCACCCACAATACTATATAAGTATGAAGGCAAGAATCGTGTAGCTTTTACCAGAATGGTCGGGATCGAATCCAGAGGGAGTCTATAATGGGAGTGAGTGTATAAGTGATCTAAAAGGGTCGAGTGTTTTTTCACTTCTAATCATTTGTTGGTGTTGAAATATGTTAAGTGTATTATTGTTTGTAAGCAAATTAATGACTAACTTTGTTTTTGTTATTGTTTTCTGATATTAATAAAGGCACGATGGTCGTGACCATTGCCTTGGTGGATACACAACGGGGTTCAATTCTAAGGTCGGGGAATTGGCTAGGGATACAACTATAACCAATGCACGAAGGTGCTCACTCTATACCTCTCGGTAGTTTGAGTGATTTTACCCTAATTGCCCCTCTTGAGGTCAATTTGGTGCCAATTAATCAAGCAATTCAATATTAGATAGGGTGTTACTCTCTCGAGGTTTTGACCCGTTAATTAGGGCTCAAGTAAGGTTTGACCATTTCTGGGTTCAACCCAATTGATTGGGACTACCAATCTCTTGATAATGCCCTAATTTCCTATTAGGCTAATTTCTAGACTCAAGTCTTCTTTCTCAAGAAAGACCCAAGTCATGAAAAGGTTGATTAGTGTTTGCAACCACTAATTATAGCAATAAAAACCTTGAACTAGCCTAAATAGACAACACCCATTAATTTCCCAACCTTAATTTCAAAAATACATTACATACCCACACTAGGGTTGAGCCACAACCCTAGCTAATGGGTCTAGCTACTCATAATCAAAGATGAAAACAATGATAGAGAAGAAGAATAACCCATTTAATTGATTCCTAACGATGAAATTGAAGTTTTCAATGTTAAAAATGCAAGAACAAAGATAGAAAGATAAAAAACCTAAAATATTCACGTGCTCTCTACTTCAGTAATTACAAGATATGTAAAGAAATACAAAATAGTCTATTTATAGTCTACTAAATTTTCGGACAAAAATACCCCTGCGGGACCACCGTGGACTGCGAAAACACGACCGAGTCCGCGAAAATAATGAGGCTGTTGAGCTGCTGGTCTTCTGGTAAGGTTCGACCGCGGACCGCGAAATAAAGACCGCGGACCGCGGTGAAAACTTGCATTGTCTTCAATCCCCACTGGAATGCCACAGTGGCCATGGTGGAAACTTGTATTGTTTCCCAAGCTCACTGGAATGCCACCGCGGACCGCAAAATGAGGACTGCGGCCGCGGTGGAAACTTGCCTTGTGTTTAACCTCACTGGAATGCCACCGCAGTCCGTGAAACGAGGACCACAGCCGAGGTGGATGCTTGCCTTACTTTCGACCTCACTGGAATGCCACCGCGGTCCGCGAAACAAAGATCGTGGCCGCGGTGGGTGATTGCCTTACTTTCGACCTCACTGGAATTCCACCGCGGACCGCGAAATGAGGACCGCGGACACGGTGGCCTTTTTGCTTGATATCTTTGTTGTGTTTGATCCTTGTGCCGGATTCACTCCTGTTTTGAGCATATTTTAGACTGAGTATCTTCATTTCTGGTTCAATCCTGCAACAAGCACAACGTATAAGATTTTGGGGCCACTTTGTGTACCGTTATATCCAAAATTCATGTATAAGGGAACGGAAAATGAGACAAAAATCCAAGTTATCAAGGATGCAGGGTCATATATGTGTGCCTAATGTTGATGGACTTCGTAAGTTGATCCTTGAAGAGGCTCACAGTTCTAAGTATTCTATTCACCTAGGTGCTGCCAAGATGTACTAGGACTTATGACAGCACTATTGGTGGAGAAGGATGAAAAAGGATATTGTTGCTTATGTGGCTCGTTGTTTGAATTGCCAACAAGTGAAATATGAGCATCAAAAACCCGGTGGTTTACTTCAGCAGATAGAGATTCTTGTGTGGAAGTGGGAGATTATCATTATGGACTTCGTTTTTGGACTCCCATGGACTCGGATGATGTTCGACGCCATTTAGGTTATTGTGGATAAGCTGACTAAATCAACACATTTCATTCCAGTGGCAAGTACTTATACTTCGGAGTGGTTGGATGAGATATATATTCGAGAGATTGTTCGCCTTCATGGTGTGCCCGTGTCTGTTATTTCTGATTGAGGTACGCAGTTTACCTTGCACTTTTGGAGGGCAGTTTAGCGAGAGTTGGGTACACATGTTGAGTTGAGCATATCATTTCATCCTCCAAAGGACAGATAGTCCGAGCGTACTCTTCAAATCTTGGAGGATATGCTCCGCGCTTGTGTTATTGATTTTGGAGGTTCTTGGGATCAATTCTTGCCGTTAGCAGAGTTTGCCTACAATAATAGTTATCAGTCGAGCATTCATATGGCTCCCTATGAGGCATTATATGGTAGACGGTGTAGATCTCCAATTAGGTGGTTTGAGCAGGGAGAGGCTCGGTTATTGGGTACAGACTTCGTTCAGGGGGCCTTAGATAAGGTCAAGGTTATACAGGATCGACTTTGTGCAGCTCAATCTAGGAAAAAGAGTTACGTCGACCATAAGGTTCGGGATGTGGCATTCATTGTTGGAGAGAGAGTATTACTTCGGGTATCACCCATGAAGGGTGTTATGAGATTTGGGAAGAAGGGAAAGTTGAGACCTAGGTATATCGGGGCCATTTCAGATTCTCAAGAGAGTGAGGGAGGTAGCTTATAGACTTGCGTTGCCTCCACGGTTATCCTCAGTTCATCCGGTATTCCATGTGTCTATGCTTCGTAAATATAATGATGACCCGTCCCACGTGTTAGATTTCAGCTCTGTCCAATTGGACAAAGATTTGACTTATAAAGAGGAGCCGACAACCATTTTAGACCGACAGGTTCGTCAGTTAAGATCAAAGAGTTACCCTTCAGTTCGAGTGCAGTGGAGAGGTTAGCCTGTTGAGACAGCTACTTGGGAGTCCGATTTGGACATGCAGAGTAGATATCCCCACTTGTTTGCCAGTTCAAGTAACTTTCTATGTCCGTTCAAGGATGAACATTTGTTTTAGAGGTGGAGATTGTTATGACCCAAAGGGTCATTTTACGAATTTAGACTCCATTCTAGGCTTATTAGCCTTAAAAAGACTAATTTTAATTACCTCAAGTTGCGTGCGCAGTCCGGGCGTGAATCCGGAAAGCTTTTATGTGAAAATATGAGAAATAGAAATTTCTAGAGTTAAAATTTAGTTTTAGTTGACTTTGGTCAATATTTTGAGTAAACGGACCCGGATCTGTGTTCCGACGATCCCGGGAGGTCCGCAGTAAAATATGAGACTTGGGCGTATGCCCGGATTGAATTCGGAGTCCCTAGACTTAGAAAAATAATTTTTGAAGAAAATTATTGTGCTGGTTTTTACAGAAAATAAATAAATGGAATAATGTTTGAAATTATTGGTATCGGGCCTGTATTTTGGTTCTGGATCCCGGAACAAGTTTGTTGTGATATTTAAGTCTTATCTGTAAATTTTGATGAGAATCGGAGTTGAATTGACTTGATTTGGACGTCCAGTTGAAAAGTTAGAAATTTGAGTGTTCTTGAGGAAATCTTGAGTTTTGAGGTTAAATTTGTAATTTTTGATGTTATTTTGATGATTTGATCACACGAGCAAGTCCATATGATGTTTTTAGACTTGCGTGCATGTTTGGTTTGGAGCCCCGAGGGCTCGTGTGAGTTTCCGGTAGGCTACAAAGTATGTGAACTTAGAAAAATTTTGCACACCTGATATCTGGTGTTGGCAAGCCTCTGATCTCACATTTGCGAGATTAGGCTTCGCAAATGCGAAGACTTGGGCCAGCCTCAGATCTCGCAAATGCGAGAATTCTGGACGCAAATGCGAACTCCCAATATGTCGCAAATGCAACAATTTCATCTCATTTCCGATGGCTGCCAAAATCCGAAGGGTTCGCAATTATTCGCAAATGCGATAACCGCAGCCTGTTAAAACAAATTTTAGAGGGGATTTTCACCTCTTTTTCAATTCTCTCAAACCGTAAACCTCCATAGGTGATTTTTCCAAAGAACCAAACTTCTCCAAATCATTGGTAGGTGATCTCTAACTAATTCCTTTCAATCCTTAATAACTTTTAACAAGATTTCAACCAAAAATCTAGAGTTTTCATGGTAAAAATTAGGGGTTTTGGTAGAACTTAGAAATTTCAAAATTTGGAAATTTAGACCTCGAATTGAGGTCGGATTCTAAAACTAATTGTATATTCGGGCTCGGGGGAGAATGGGTAAATGAATTTTGGTCCGAACCTCGAGTTTAGACCAAGCGGGCCCGGGGTCAATTTTCGTATTTTGATAAGAAAACATAGGAAAATGATAGTTTTTCATTAAATTTAATAACTTTAGCAATAATTAGTTATATTGAACCCAATTGTGATAAGAATCGAGTAAATTGAAGCCCAATTCTAAATAAAAGCAGTGCTTGAGTAGTGAGCGGCCTGTGAATTCGAGGTAAGTGTTGTGTCTAACCTTAGATTGAGGGAATAGGTATTGTGTGACTACTTGTTACCTATTTTGTTGCTAAATCCAATGCATAGGTGAGGTGACTCGCCTATACGTTGTGGTCAGGTCATAACATGCGAGTGAAAGTAAATTCTTGTTATTTTGGTAGTTGTAAAGCCTATTACTTGTGATTATTGTTGTTGTTGAAATGTTGGAAGTTTGGTATCCGGTTCCACGATGATGGATAACATTGTGAACACCGAGTTGAGATTTAAATAACAAATGACGCTAGAAACTATGTTGGAACACTGATTTCTTGTGAAATCCCTTGTGAATATTGAATTGATATTGAAATGATAAATGATAATAGAAACTATGATGAAATATCGATTTCCTGTGAAATCCCTCTGTGTATGTTGTTAATGATTATGTGATTGGTAAGGAGGAGCGTAATGCACGAAGGCTGATGCCGTGCATGATCCAAATATATTCTATTGTGAGGAAGAGTGTAAAGCACGAAGGGTGATGCCGTGCCTGAATGAAATACACTGTGAGAGTAAAAACACGAAGGGTGACACTGCGCCTGAATGAAATACATTGTGAGAGTAAAAGCACAAAGGGCAATGCCGTGTATGCTTATTTATGATATGTGGAGGATGAGAGTAAAAGCACGAAGGGTGGTTCCGTGCGAGTTTCTTTTCTATTCTTATTGCTTTAAATTATTGTTGATTACTGTTTGTTGTTGTCTTGTTGTTTTTCTCACTCCTTATATTAAATTCCCTATAGCATGATCCCTTCCCATTATTGGAAATAATGTTAACTCTTTAATTGCTATTATTGCTGCTAGTATGTTTATTCATGTTCAAGTTTTATGTGGTGTCTTGTCCTAGCCTCGTCACTACTTCGTCGAGGTTAGGCTCGGCACTTACTCAATACATGGGGTCGGCTGTACTATTACTACACTCTGCCCTTCTTTTGCAGATCCAGGTACCGGTCAGAGCTGATTCTTTGAGCATAGTTGAGTTTTTACATGGAGATGCGAGGTAGATCTGCTGGCGTCCGCAGATTTCTGGAGTCTTCCCTTATTTATTTAGATATTGTTTTATTTCATTCAAAACAGAGACATATTTCTTTCAGCCCATTTATTTGTAGTACTCTTTAGTAGTTCGTGAATTGTGAAACTAGACCCTGAGTAGTTATATAGTATATATTTAGTTCGTGGTTCGATTTATTTATTCGGTTATTACACATGAAGTTATTTATTGGGAATAATTAGATTAAGTATTCATTTTTGAATTGTTTATTCATGTTTATGCAAATTTTTGAAATAAAATGGTTAGTTAAGTTCTAACATTGGCTTGCCTAGCAAGTGTGGTGTTAGGCGCCATCACGATCCCGTGGGTTGGAAATTTGGGTTGTGACATAGAAAGATCGAACGCCAACCCGCCATAATAAAGATGCTCAAGGAGCTCACTAGAAAAATTGAATCGGGAGAAAAGAAAATCGAAGCAGATGATATGAAAGTAGAGACATACAATTCCCGAGTTGATTAAATACCAGGGGCATCACCTATTTTGAAAGGTATGGACTCAAAGAAGTTTGTGCAGAAGGCGTTCCCCCCAACTGCGGTTCCGAAACCCATTCCGAAGAAATTTCGCATGCCGTAAATCCCTAATAAAGAAAATTAGAGTTTTCACAAGTCAAAAGTTGAGACAAATATCAAAAGGGAAATATTTTATATATGTGAAGGTATTTACAAAAGACAAGTCAGGGTCCTACACAAAAGAAAGAAAAAAGAAAAAATACAAAAGCCCCTAACTATCCTCGGGGGCAGATTCTTCCTCGGGCCCCTAACTATTTTCGGACTCACTCTTGTAACCATCATCATCATCGTCGTCATCAGAAGATGCCAATACTCTAGCATCAGCTTCATGCTCTTTTGCCTTCTCTACCTCCTCAAAAAGATCAAGCATGGATCTCCTCGAGGATATCCCGCCGAGATTGGCATTTAGCAAGTTCGACAATCTAATGTGCTCGATTTTGATAAGTATCGGCAAACTCCCTTACTTGGACTTGAGCGGCTTCAGCATCGGCCCGGTAAATGGCCACCATCTTATCAGCCTCGTTCTTTGCTTTCTCAGCCTCAGATTTGGCCTTTGCGAGTTCGGAATCTAACCGAGCCTAAAGTTCCTCTATCTTCCCTGCTTGAACTGAGCTTTTGTCCTTCATGTCTCAAAGTTTTCCTTCAATCAATGACAACTGGGTTAAAGCAGTTTCTTTTTCTGCAGCAAGGTGGTCCATGCCTTCTTTCCACCCGTAGGACTCCGCCTTCACCTGATTGACCTCCTCATGAAGCTGCTCGATTCTCTCGATCTTTTGTTGCAACTGTGATATTGAAATATTATCTTCTGTTCTCGATTCAAGCCCGTGAGCTTTTAAGAGTATCATTACCTGCTCGATCAGCTCGGTCTGCTCCTTGTGAGCTTTAGCCAATTCGACTCAGAGGTCCTTGATCTCCTCATCTTTTTGCCTGTAGAGAAGCTTGAGGGTATTCTTCTCCTCCGAGAACCTTTGGAGCTTGGCCTCGCATTGGCTTAGTTCAGCTCAGGACTTGGAAAAATCCTGTATGGGAAAGAAAGGGAGTTAGATAGAAGATGAAGGAATACAACACCAACAAAGGGATTAAGACTTACTTGGTTCAGAATTCGTAGAGCCTCTTCGAAGAGGCTGGAAGCATCATTCAGGTCGGAAGCATCTTCGACTCCGGCAAAGCAATCTTAGAAGGGATCCACTCCTCCAGGGACTCCGCCTACCTCAGGGCTCCTCAAATCTTAGGCATCCCGGATCGCCTCTTCGGAAAAAACAGGAAGAGTTGGCGAGTCACCTACCATCACTTCCCCATGTGAGTCACTTGGGGGTTCTTCTCAACTCGAGGGATTTCAGGACCGGCCCCCTCGGACATGCTCGCCGTTTGACAGGAGATAACCTCGATCTCAGGTGATTCGAGGAATTTTCCCAAATCCTTATCCAAAGCCTCCTTAGCACGAGGCATGGCCTCACCAACTACCACCGATTCAACGGCCTCGGGTCCCCTGATGGTTTTCCTCACTCGGTTCACCAACACCGAGTCTGCATCTTCAGCTGTTTCTTCTTCCTCCCTCAGTCGCTGAAGTATATGGGCAGGGACAGTATCTACCTTCAATTTTTTAATCAAACTCTTCTTCTTCTTGGGTTTTGGGTCTTCAGAGGTTGAGGCCTGTTTTCTCTTATTATCCTTCGCCAGTTTCAAAACCAGGGCGGGAACTTCTTCCTCACCAGACAGAGGCCTCATGGATGCATCTTTACTCAGGCCTACACACAAGAATATTGAATAAGTATAGAAAGATATTGTGATCAATTCATCAGATATGTAAAAGGGAGGCTTACCATGATTCTTGGCATCCCATCGGCCTTTTGCTAGATCGCGCCAGCAGCGCTCGACGTACGACGAGATCGAGGCCAACTTCTTAACCCAGCTCTCAAGATCGGGGATCGCACGAGGCATCCAAGCAACCGCTGCATCGTGAAAGAAGTCATAAATAAGGCGGAAGTACAAAATAATTAGTGGAAACTAACTGTGAAATGATACTTACGCTTCATGTTCCATTTCTCGAGAAATTGCATCTTCTCTGTGGGGATGAGGTCGGGGTCTTCACTCGAATGAAGCTACCCATCCAGCCTCGATCCTTGTCCTCATCGATGCTTGAGAACAACACCTTGGTTGCTCGACGCTGGAGTTTAATCAACCCTCGAAATATACGGGGGCTATACAACCCAATGAGGTGGTTGAGGGTGAATGTCATCCCCTCGACTTTGCTTGAAAAGAATCGAAGTATGATGACTATTCGCCAAAAAGAAGGATGGATTTGGCCTAGGATTATCTAGTACTGACGGCAGAAGTAGATGATGATGGGGTCGAGGGGACCCAACATGAAAGGGTAAGTGTAAACACTCAAATACTTTCTTCGGGGGATGGAATTACCATCATTTTATTCCCCCAGTTGCAGTCTATCTTCAACTGCTCGAGGTACTTCTCAATTATCGAGCAAATGTACCTCGACATATGACCGCATCGACCAGGGACCGAGCAAGCTTTCTCGATCTTTAAGTCGGATTTTAGGCTGCACGGACTAGGAACACACTCCTCAAGGAGCGGATCTACTGGCGTTTTCACCGGTCGGCCGTGAAGAAGAAGTTGTCTCCTTTTGGGGAACTGTTTTAAATGTTTTCGCTATTTAAAGAAAGAAGAAGGTAGTAACACTTGGTGTTTGAAGATTGACGGTGAAACATAAAGATTAGTAGAAAAGAAGAACTTGGGAGAGGTAAAAGCTTAGAATATTGGAAGAAAGTGAAAGTAAAGTTTGATTCAACGAGGAGAAGGCCTATTTATGGATTTACGACGACGGTTCAACATCACTAGTGGTCGACCATCAACTGATGCTCATTAATGATTTGGGAAACTCTACCAGCGGGATGTTTCGGTCACTTCCATTACATACGTCACAAGGATGATGTCATAATTTGTCGAGGTCCAAAAACTCGAAGGCTCAATTCATTTTCTTGTCATTACACTCCAAATAACGAGGGGACTATTTGCATACGGTTAAAATCGGGGCCACCCGATTTCACTATTTGATCGAGATCAGAATATTGCATCAAAGGCCGACTTCGACTAAATCAAGAAAATAAGGCGCCGAGTTCAGGATCAAAGTATCTGTGGAGATCGAGGTTGGTAAAAATCGAAGCCAAGTGAGAAAGTCACCGAATAAGATCGGAGGCGGCATGGTAACAGAAAAGCGAGATATCTATGACTGTTCAAGGATCACGACGTAAATTTCGGAACAGATCAAATCAGGAACGGATAATTAGCTAATCATGTAATTTTCTTCCGTAATTAGAGTTATACCATAAGCAGAATTCCTCTACTATATAAAGGGGAGTTCTAATAATTTGTAATCATCATTATTCATATAGATCAAAGCAATATAATTCTTTCTTTCTCGCTTACATTATTGTTCATCAGCTTGCTCTATTTTCTAATTGTTCTTGAACCTATAAGTTCGAGGGTATTTCAAATCGAGGGTTGAGTTCTATGTGAAAAATTGGTTTGCTTTATTCATAATTTAATTCTGTCGTTTATCTTCTTATTTATCAATCAGTATTGAGTGAAATCACATATTCTTAAAATCACAATATAAGTTTAATTATTATCCAAATTTTAGGGTAAACAAATAATAATAATTATTATAATAATAATAATGATGATAATAATAATAATAATAATAAAGAGATTGGTAAATTTCTATTTTTTTTTGAATAGTTCAAAGTCGTTTTGTCTATCCATAATTTCACCAACATATTTTAAGAGAATGAGGAAATATGGATGACTAGAATATGGAAGCAAAGGGGATAGAAGATATAAAAATTCTATTCAATCCTCAAGTTCCACAAAATCACAACAAATTTCTTAGTATTGTAAATGCAATTCCTTTCCTACAACATCTTTCTCAAGCACACACATTACAATCATGCTGAATCCACCAAAAATAAAATCTCAAAAATTTTAAAATATTTTGGTAAAGAAAGGAAAAAAACCACAATAAATAATAATGAATATGTAACTTTTCCATCCAAGCTCCTATATTGTGTTATTGACTCCCACATTCTCCTTCATTTATTTCAAATTTCTCGGAGATTTTCCCCCAACATTTTTAATTACTTTAATATTTTGTTGACCACTCTTATTGACAATACTTTTAGCTCAGTTTCTGGATTTGTCTATCTTAGTATAGCCAGTAACAGGAGTTGGCCTTGACCTTAGACTTTATTTTCAGTCAAATTTTGGCGGACGAATATTCATTTTTTTCATGTTATTCGCCACCTTAGAACTTCTAAAATTACTAAAACTCCTATGTGCTTCTTTCTTGATTTCTTTTATTTCAATAGTTGTCCCTCCTTCCATCTTTATATTAATGTTCAATTCAGAAAGTGCTTTAGTTTTTGTACCATGTGTACCATCTGTTGCACCGAGGTCATTAGCTGATTTGTTTGTGTTCCTTTCCTCTTGATGTAGGTAAAGGCTATGCAATCTTAGTGCTAATTGGCATATTCCTCCTTTTATTTCATCCTCTAAAATCCTCTCCACATTCCTTTCGAGCTCCCCTCGAATCTTTATCTCATTTGTATTCATCTTTTCAACTGCACGTAAAAAAAATTGTATCACTTATAAACTTAGATTATCTTAATAAAGATTTTATCACTACACCCCAAAAAAACAACAAATATAAAAATATAAAAGAAAAGAAAAGGAGACAACTAACCTTTAGTAAGGGGTGTCATATTTATGATAATGCTTCGTAAAAGTTGTCATAAGAACCATGACTAATTGGTGTGTGTTAACAATAAATATATAATATCATATTTTTGGAAATTAAAAAATGTATATACACAATTGGAAGATACCAATTGATGAAAAATTACAAAGTAAATATCAATTCGAGGTAAGAAGTAAAGAGTATAAAGTTCAAACAATCATAGCTCAAGATCCAAACCTGCTTATAATTAGACGAATAGTGACAATAGAGAAATATTATATTGTTACGTAAATTATTTTGTACCTGCTCATAACTTTGGACCTGCTTCTTAGTAGTCAATTGTTCAGGTATCCCGCCGATTGCTTTGGTTTGGTCTGGGATGACTTCGATCCCTCGTTGTGACACTAAGAAGCCTAAATATGTTCCCGTTACTTTGCCAAATGCGCATTTCTCTTGGTTTAGTTTCATCTCGTACCATTTTAGTATGTCAAAAGCTTCCCTAAAGTGGTCGATATGGTCTTCCGCCCTTACAGATTTGACCAGAATGTCGTCGATATATATCTCTATGGTCTTGCCGAGTTGGTCCTTGAACATTCTTGTGACCAATCTCTGATAGGTGACTCATGCGTTCTTCAACCCGAACGACATGACCCTATAGCAATATTTTCCTCTGTGGGTGATGAATATGATTTTCTCCTGGTCCTATTCTTCCATGAGTAGCTGGTTATAGCCCAAGTATGCGTCTAGGAAACTCATCAGCTCATGCCCCCACTGTTGCGTTGAAGAGTTGGTCGATATATAGCAATAGGAATGAATCCTTTGGGCATGCTTTGTTTAAGTCTGGGAAGTTTACACATATCCTCCATTTTCTATTTTTCTTTTTGACCATCAGCATGTTGGCTATCCACTTGGGGTATTTCGACTCCCTGATGGAGCCATATTCTAATAGTTTCTCTACCTCCTTCTGGACGATAGCATTGATGGTAGGGTTGAACTTTTGTCTGACCTGCCTTACTGGGGGATAGAATGGGTCAACATTCAATTTGTGTGTGGTGATATCCTTGGGGATGCCCGACATATCTGCATGGATGAAGGAAGATAAATCTACGTTAGTTATTAAAAATTGGCTAAATTTACCTGGTCTCAGAGTTTGCAGCCGATGTAGGCCTTTTTGCTGGGGCCATTGGTATCTGATTAGATGGGGTTGAAGGTCCTCTATAATCGAGTCTGATTCTTTGATAGTTTCGGGATCCATGATGTCATCCCTGGTCTCAACTTGTGTTGACCTCGACCCTGTTGATTGTTATGCTTCTTTTTCCTTATCTTTCTTTTGTTGGGTTGTCGTGCTATCCAAGGCGATGCGGTAGCATTCCCGCGACGTGCGATTTTCTCCTTGTATCTGAATGTTCTCCAAGGTAATGGGAACTTGATCACTTGGTATATGCGGTAGGGGGTGGATCTCATGGGATGTATCCATGGTCGTCTTACAATGGCATGGTATGCAGTGGCCTAGTCCATGATGTGGAACGTTGTCTCCAGAGTTATGCCGCCTGCAAGGACGAAAACAAGTGTAATTTCTCCCGATGTCCGTTCAACTATATTATTAAAATTGATTAGTGTGATGAAGCGTGGCACTATCTTGTCCTCGAGTCTCACTGGGCTAGGACTTGGGATGGATAATGCACGCTCCACTCCCATAGTATACTGTTGGTCCCAAACGCACACGCAAGTATACGTGGTCGTACAAGTAATATAATGATAAATCGAGTGTCGAACCCACAGAGACTTGTGTAAACTACTTACTAAATCACTATAATTGTTATTCAATCAAGCCAAAGTAAAAATCCAGGAATGTAACTATATTATACTACGATTCTAAGAAATAGCTAATTATCAAGTAACAAGTTGATTGTTGTGTATTCAATAGATACAAATATTCCAGGATTGTGATCAATTCACCACTCGTATTTCATTCTAATTAACTCTCCCTTTCGTATAATTCACTCATGGTTGCTAATTAATCGATAAATGCTCTCATAGTCTTCTCCTAAAGCGCTACTCGCCTATTCTTAATAGATTAACGCCTATATTCCTATGAAATTAATCTATTAGAACGCATTAAGATTATAATATTTAATTAAGCACGGTGACTAGGTATATTCCTATCCTAACCACAAATACGCTCCCCTGAAGGGTTAAGATCGCACTCTCTTCAATTCTCTCTAATCTATACACGGCTTTCCCAAGCGTAACATAGATAGTATATAGAACCTAACTGCTGGCCATACAATTAAGCAATTAAACACAGAATTGAAGAAACAACCATATATTGAGTGAACTATAATCAAGGTTAAGCTAATGTCGAATAACAATATTCATAGCTAAATCACAACCCCAGAACAATGGGTGTTTAGCCACTCATGCTAAAATCAAACAATTGCATAAGTGTTGAACTAATTGTAAATACTAGAAAAAGATGAAGAAACTGAGAATCCTTCACTCCCTAGCAATTCCGTGTGTATTATTCCTCCAAAGTGGCGTCCAACCCCTCAAAAATAAGCTTAGACTTGCTTTTATACATGTTGGGTAGGTTTAGGGCCGAAATAACTGTGTCCCGGGCAAAATAGGAAAAATTCTCGTCACCGGCGCCCTGGGTAGTGCTGGGCGCCCACCAGGGCACTGCCCCAATAAACTTTTTGCCTTCTAGTGCCACAGGTGGCGCCCAGCCCTGCCTGTGGCGCCCAAAATCGCCGTTTTCCCGATTTTTGCGTTTTGGCTCTAATTTTGCGCGTTTCACCCCCAATTGATTCCGAATCATTCCTAAACATAAAAACACTTCAAATTAATATAAATCATCATATTTAACATCTAAAATTCACGAAACAAAAGTAAAATATGAAGCGATATACATAGAAATATATACACTTTAAGCTAAATATCATATACCATGATACGTTTGACATCAATATCTAAAATTTGTCATGTAATGACTAGAGCATCCTTGTGAGAAAAAGTCTAACTATTGGCATATGACTCGTCGAAGATGATACTTTCTTCGAGTCCATCATACCGTTTGTGGGTGATCGATCTTTTGAGCTTGTGAGTGGCAGTGAACTTGACAACATTGATGGATGCATCGTCGCTGCCGCCAATAATCATATTGATGGTACGAGTTGGTGAGGGCGACTTCGGCGGGCCTTGACATTCTCGACCCCTGGCGAAGGTGTTCCTTCCCTTGTCGCGCAGCAACTCTTTGAGGTTCCCTTGCTACAACATATTCACAACCTCCTACCTTAGGGTGATGCTTTTGTCTTGTGCCCGCGTTCTTGGTGGAATTTGCAGAGGACGTCGAACTTCTTGGTACTTGGGTCGGACCTCGTCTTTGGCGACCACTTCACCTTCGTTCCGAATTTCTCCAAGCGTATATTATTTATGTTGGTGAAACACAAAAGTTATGAGCAGAGAATAAGGGAGACATATTCCTGGGAGTCCCCGTTCTCGGTCTAGATGGATCCTCATCATAGCAGGAGGAATGAGGGCCGGAGGCCCTGACGTAAGGCTGATGTTGTTCTTTATTTGGCTGTGAGATTGGGTGATCCCTTTTCATGTTATATCTTCGTTCTCTCCTGGGTTCGGCTTGTACCGAGATGAGTCATTGGGTTGGCATTTTGAGGTCGTCATCATCTTCCCAGACTTCGGCACAATAGGCATTATGGATTTCGTTCCAGATGGTCGGAGAGTACTTCATCAACCGGGTCAGCAGCTTTCTGGTTGATCTTGAACCCTCTCCAATCAACCCATTTTGAAAGGCTAGGACTTCCATCCCTTCGAATACATTTGGTAAGGTTATCCTTACCTTGTCGAATCGAGCGAGGAAGTCCCTCTCTTAGGGATTGCTTGATGGAGAAGTTTTCATTTACTCTTGTTTCAGTTTTCTTAGCCCCGACATGTGTCGTCACAAACTTATCGGCCATTTCTTCAAAGGTTTATATGGAGCGGGCTATTAGCTGTGGATAACATGTTAATTCCCCTCATGTGAGGGTTTCACCAAATTTCTTTTGCAAAATAGAGAACATATGTTCCTTGGTGAGGTCGTTGTCCTTCATGACGGTGATGTAATGAGTCACGTAATCTTCGGGGTCGGTTGTTCCATCGTATATCCATTGATATGGTGGCATTTTGAAGGTCTTTGGTATGGCATATGGGGCTGCTTCGTTGCTATACGGCTGCTCTACGAACCTACCGGCGCCCCTCATCGGTGTTTGACCAACAAATTATTATCCTTGGTTAAACTAATTAATCAGTTATTAAGAAGAGTCAATCCTAGTTAAAGATAATAACTCCAAATCTTAAATGAATAATGTAAGTCGTGATATGACAGAATGGAGCATAGGCAGTCAATATGTCTAGATGTGTTAATATACTAGAAACATCAAGCAAACATTAAATGGCAATATATGTAAATAAGGAGGAATATTCACCCAATATTGAATGGGGTGAAAGATTCCTTTCTTTGATAATGATGAATGACAAGTGAATGGGAGAATATTGCACACTTTTCTTGGATTTGACGGAAATGACAAATAGATAACTCACAAAAGGTTGAATCTCTTCAAAAGTGGTTCTTTGTATTATCTGTGAGAGCTTATCTTTTTACAAGTGGTCTTATCATAGAGAATATTACATGCCCCTTTTCGCCATCCTTTATTCTATTTATATGGGATATTCCCAAAGAACCCTAAAAGTATAAACAGAGAGAATATTCAGTAGAATATTCCCTTTGAAGATCCCAATACAAAACTAGCTCTTACTTCTAATTCTACTATTCGACCTCGACCATGACTGGTCGCTGAGCTGTTCGATTCATGCGATTACTGGTCGACTACGTCTACGCCACTCATAATGGTTTGCGAGTTGCTCTCATCGTCCTTTTCTGCACGACTTGATCCTCAATCTGATTTGACCCATACAATCGGCAGTAGCTTTGGGGTGCCTGGTATCTTGTTGACTCGTTCTTGGTGTTCTTTCATTTGGTCTCTGACTGTTTTGTTCTCATTCTCCATTTCTTCCATTCTCTTCAGAACAACGGTGAGGACGATGTCACCTGCAATGTCAGCAACATTGTGAGTTATACCTTACATTGGAGGGTCTAGTTGATCACCCTGTTCATCTCCTCGCTGTACCGTATGGGCTCTCATGGTCTCTATGGTCGTGCATGGAGCTTGTTTGTTGAGCACGCTTACTAATGTATTGGTCAACCACGCTTCGAGGAGCTTTTTAATGGCCGGTGGTGTCGCTTCTCCTATGGACGTGAAGGCCCCTTTTCCATTTGGTTTTGTTGTGCTACACTAGGGGGAGGCGACCTCTCACGCCTGGGAAAGCAATGCACGTCACATCGTCACCCAGCGTTTCATAACTCTCGTTGATAGCGTTCATGAGTTTGCCGGGGATGTCACCTGTCACCTTAGTTCTATCTCCTTGGTTACCTGCCATGTCATACTGGTGACACGTGGCAGTCCTTGGAGGCCTTTTCAATGCTAATACGATTTAATCATATCAAAGATAATTTTTGGAGAGTAACTTTTTGGTATTTTTCAACCGGGACGAGTATACCGTTAAACTTATAAGTTCATTATGTGCTAAAAGATTCGTTAAACAAGTAGAAATAATAGTTTTCAAACTCTACAAATCAAATACGTAGACGGTAGTATAAACAACAAGGTTTAGCTTAGGCGGCTTCTAATGGTGTGTTTTTTAATTGAGTTTTAAAGATCCATATAATGACGGTGTAAAAATAAGGTGATTTGAAAGGAAGTTGATGGAAACTTTGTTTAATAAACATTCATTAAGAAGTAAGTAGCTATAATAAACTGAATTATATTGATAATGTAAGAATTCATTATAATGTCATTGCATATAATTTAAACCCTTTTGAATTTTATTGTAATAATAAACTGTTTGATTAATTCTAAAAATGCTAGGAAGGTGGAGATACTTATTTGTCATTTAAAAAAAGCATCTGTTTCATCACACCCCCACAGAATCACAAATTAAGAGTACGAGAGTCAATTCATTTAATTTTAATGTAAATATAAATATTAAATTTTCAAAATTTTTAAAATAAAGTATACACATAAAAAGTAATATAAAAACAAATTTATTAGCTATAATTATAATGTTAACATGTTGAGATCCAAAGAATCACATCATGTTCCTTAATAGTAGAATTAAAAGGCTGATGCATAAAGTATTTCGTATGCACACAAGCTTGAGGAAGGGCCGCATCTTAAGGAGTGTAATGTCTGGGATGGAGCTAGAGCTTCGGATGCGGCTTCGGTCGAACCTAGTAGCTGGTCCAAACTCTATATTTGTCTTTAAAAATTTATTAAATAAATACCCATTATTAATTTAGAACCCAATAACTTAGAAGGAATAGAATCTCGAATCCATTAGCTTTAAATCCTGGCTCCGTCTCTATGTGGTGTAAACAACCTATTCTAATGCAAGTGTTATTAGTTGCTTCTACATCTCGAACCATAACTTTTAGGTCATACGAAAATAACTTTATCGTTGCTCTATGGCTTCCCTTCTAATAACAGAATTCTTAAAAAACAATTTTTTAAATATTTAATCTGATAATTGGTGGATAATGATGAGCAATTTTTCCGTTACATTTGACGAAGGAGATTTGCTTTAGAGGTAGGTCATCTCCACCACAAATTATTAGGTTGGAAATTCAAGTCATATCAAGGTCGAGTAAGAATATTGTCGAACCTTCTGCGTAAGATGTGGAGGTAAAAGAGAAGAAAAATTTTCAATATTCATTTTATTCTTTTTTGGGTGGGGGAGGTGAGTTCCTTAATTTCTTTAACCTAAATAGTCGTTCACCCAACTGCTTCAATTTATTCCTTCTATTTTAATTTAGATGAGGTAGTTTGATTCGACACAGAGTTTAGAAAAAAGATTTTTTAAATTTGTGATCTTAAAAACTTAAGGGGTAAAAGATTTGTGGGGTCATGACATTTATGTGATTATAAAAACTTCTCGCTAAGGGTAAAATGAAGAGTTTAAAGTTGAATTATTTCCAAATTTAAAAATATGTCATTTATTTTAGAACAGACTAAAAAGGAAAGTACCTCATCTAATTTGAAACAGAGAGAGTAATAAATAGTTGATGAATGTAAAATATATGTATAATCGTGTACTGTTAGTGTATAACCAAAGGATTGTTACCCAAATAGCTGGCTAAATTTAATGTTTACTTTTTCTAGCCGGTATACATAGATTATATATAGTTATACATATATTTTACATAAATTTTATATAAATTATATATCCGCCGCTATTTTAAGTTTAAGAGATCAGGTGAACGGCTATTTGAATTAAATCTTCTATATATACCGAGAAAAAGTAAATAATAAATCTATAGGCTGGTTGCATAAATCAATAAGCCCAAAACTCGACCCGATTGTCATGTCAAGCCCTCTTGCTCATGTTCTTAAAGAGTTTATTTTAGATGCCAAATTAGAAGCTTCAGAAAGTTTAGGTTTAAAAAGAAGTTTTGCAAAAAAAATTGAAAATTATATTTTTAATCATTTGACAAGTAGCTCTGTGAACCAAAAATCAATGGGTGGATTCATTTGGACTAGTTACATGCATTAAATAGATTTGATGTAAATAATGAATATGAATAAGTTACGTTCTTACACGTTTGAAATGATTCTTGGTTGCATATATGGAAAACTTCTATATACATATAAAATCAAATTCAGTAATATATGATCAGAATAGGAGTCTTATCAATTGTACATCATACTTAAGACGTAGAATTAGACTAAACAAAGAAAGAATTTTCCTTAAGCTTGCAACCTCCACATTTACTTTTACTTTACTATCATAGGATGTGATGCAGTGGATGAGGCTGCTCCTCACATAACCAGAGGCCTCAAGTTCGAGCCCTGAGTATGAAAAAATTCTTGGTAGGAAGTACTTCTCCCCGAATGGGGCTCTACCCGGTGCGAATTTGAAGAGCTCTAATAGGGGTACCGGTCACCGGTCACCGGATGGGAAACAAAAAAAAAACTTTTACTTTGACTTAGGCTGGTTATGATCAGGATATAGCTCCAGACTTGAAGGAGTCTGATCTAGTAGGCATTGTCTTGAAACTTAATTTTGAATCTCCAATTTAATGGTTTGTTTGCATGGTTCACATATATACTAGCTACGTGAGGATTAACATAATGTAGTGATTGTTTATATTTGTGATCATTAATGAAGGAATTGTTCTGTTCATTATCGGGGGCAGGATTTCTGTTAAGGGGATTAAAAATTTAAAAGAGAATATAACAAGTGAGAAATAAACTTATATATACTTTTGGATTGTGTCAAGGTGGTTCAAAGTATAATATATAGAGGTACAAATCAAATTTTATCTTATATATACAATATAATTTTCGGACGAAAGCTACTTCAGCCCTGATTATGTCATAATCATGATAAAGAGATCAGTAGAGTTTCTATTTTCCTTATAGTTCAAAAACTTTTTGTCTGGCCATAGTTTCACCAACATATCTTTTAAGAGAACAAGGAGTGGATGAGTAGAATATGGAAGCAAAGGGGATAGATATACAAATTTTATTCAATCCTCAAGTCCCATAAAATCACAACAAATATCTTAATGTTGTAAATGCAATAACATCTCTCTCAAGCACACACATTACAATCGTGCTGAATCCAACAAAAATATAAATCTCAAAATTTAAAAGATTTTGGTAAAGAAAAGACAAAAACCAGATTAAATAATAATGAATATGTAACTTTTCCATCCAAGCTCCTATATTGTGTTATTGACTCCCAAATTCTCCTTCATCGATTTCAAACTTCTCGGAGATTCTTTCCCAACATCTTTAATTACTTTAACATTTTGTTGACCACTCTTATTGACAATACTTTTAGCTCGATTTTTGGAATTGTCAATCTTAGTATAGCCAGTAACAGAAGTCGGCCCTGACCTTAAACTTTGTTTCCAGTCAAATTTTGGCGGACGAATATTCATTTTCTGCATGTTATTCGCCACCTTAGAACTTCTCAAATTACTAGAACTCCTACGTGCTTTTTTCTTGATTTCTTTTATTTCAATCTTTGTCCCTCCTTCCATCTTTATATTGATGTTCACTTCAGAAAGTGCTTTAGTGTTTGTACCATGTGTACCATTTGTTGTACCAAGGTCATTGGTTGATTTCTTTGTGTTCCTTTCCTCTTGATGTAGGTAAAGCCTGTGCAATCTTAGTGCTAATTGGCATATTCCTTCTTTTATTTCATCCTCTAAATCCCTCTCCACATCCTTTTCGAGCTCCCCTCGAATCTTCATCTCATTTGTATTCATCTTTTCAACTAAATGCATGCAACAAAAAAAAATTGTATTATTTTTATACTTAGATTATCTAGATAAAAATTGTATCACTAATTAATAACCCCCCCCCCCCCCCCCCC
>ML435240.1:0-16803 GCA_005239525.1 Nicotiana knightiana | reverse complement strand
TTTTAGGCAAACCCCCCCCACCCAAAAGAAAAGCAAAAAAAAAAATATAAAGAAAGAAAAGAAGACAACCTTTAGTTAGGGGTGTCATATATACGATATAATGCTTCGTAAAAATTGTCATATATCCTTCACACAAATTCCCATGACTAATTAATGTGTGTCAACAATAAACATATAATATCGTCTTTTTGGAAATAAAAATATGTATATACACAAATGGAAGATACCATTTGACGAAAAAGTACAAAATAAATATCAAGTCGAGACAAAAAGTAAAGGGTTCAAACCATCGTAGCTCAAGATTCAAACCTGTTTACCCGACGAAGTGTAACAATAGAGCGATATTGCTACCTAAACCGCGAATAAGCACTTGAGAGGAGGAATAAATTGATCATTCAAAAGAAGTTATATATGAAGCAGCTATTCAACATAGATAATTTTGGGAGTGTACAAACTAATGGTCCATATGATGAATCTGATGATGTTTTATATATATGACTTTGGAATGATGTAGACTTTTAATGTTTTGATTGGCCACCAGTTGTCTAAGTTGGACTGAAGAAGACATGAAAGGGAATGTTTAAACATGAAATAACCGTTAAAGTTGGTTATTTCAGTTGGATGATTCAAACTTAGGCTCCAAATATCTCATGATATAATGGAAAATTTAGAAGCATTTTTTGTTTCTAGGGATTTGATTAGAGTTTGTGTAACATTTGTTTCTCTTATGTGCTTGACTTGTAAGAAATGTGTGTTGGTGTCACCTTAAAGTAGAATCATGTTTCTTTTTGTAGTAACCTTTTTTCACATGATGATGTGAATGTAAATATTATTGGAGAATTCCCTATGTAAAGAAAGGTTTTGAAATTCATTGATTTGTATCTTAAGCTTAGTGCCCTATTGGTGTTGTATCCCTTTCTAAAAATATATCTTGATTTCTGGACTCGTTCTATTATCTATGTCTATCTATATCTATCTATACTATATTAAAAGCACGAAGAACCTTAGCGAAATATCGTTCGTCTTTTTTACTCCCTTAAAATAGAGTTTACACCGGATAAAACAGTAATTTGATTATTTTTCCTACTATTTAGGAATAATCATTTAATTAGTTTCCTATTTAGGAATAGTAATTTAATAATTTTCCTACTATATAAAGCTTTGATTTTTCAATTCCAATTCACACTAGGACAATTCGTTCACTGTCAACTCCATTTACCTTTAGGACTTAGGAGTATTAAATGTCTCCTGTTAGGTTTAGGAGATTTTTTTTGGTTTCCCAAAAGTTTAAAACCAAAACCAAATAAAAATAAGCAATTAATATTATTAGGTTTAGTATTCTTTTACTCCTATCATAATTATAGTAGGATACAAGTCTAATCTTTAATTTTCTAGAATTAATGTTATTTTAGGTTTAATATTCTTTTACCATAACCGAATAAAATATCAGCAATTAGTGTTAGTTTAAGATTAGTATTCTTTTACCAAAATTATCTTAGGATTAAAGCTTCCGGAGTATTAAAATCATAACCTTTTAAAATAAGAAGGAAGTGAAGTTCTGTAAAAAAAAAAAAAAAAGTCAATATGCCACATTCTTTACCATAAACTCATGATAATATCGATATCTACAAAAATAAACTTATTTGTGATTGTCACTTTTGAATTTTATTTACAATATATCATGTACGATTATTAGTCTAAAATATCGTCAGTTGTAAATTATAATGTATATTTTTCTATTGTGTATTAATCATTTATTATTTTTTATTTAAAGGTAATTATCTGTAATGGCAATCAAGTTTCTCTTTTTTTAATCTGCTCTCTGTGTTCTTCCTCTTTTTCTAATGCATTTTATTTTTGAATGATCAATGATGGTATCTTTTTTATTTTGAATAATATTTACTAGATTTTCCGTTATAAAGATATGATTTTGTTATATTTGTGAACACCTAATTTTTGCACTCCTAAAGTCATGAGTGTTTTGTTATTTTAATTATTTTTCTCAATTTTTGTGTCTTTAATTGCTTATTTCCTAGCATAAAAATACCAAAAATAATTATTTTTTATTTTAGGAATTAACTAAATATTCAATTGGTGAATTAATCTAGTTAATTGATCATTTGAATAAGTTATTTAATTAATTTATTTATTTGTAAAAATTTAGTTTAATAAGTAGGAATAAGGAAAGAAATTATGCCAAATTCGAAAGAGAAAGTGGTCAAGATGCAAGACAAGGGGTTGTCATGGGAGGATTTAAAACGACGTAGTTTCAAGAGAAATCTACATCGTTTTGGTTAAATAAATGAAAATTCATCATGGCCATTCATTCCATCTTAATCTAATGGCCAAAATTTATCCCTAACTAAAATATAAAAGCTAAAAATCAAAATTTTCCCTATTTTCCAAACCCTAAAACCGCCCCCCCTTCTCTCTTCTCTCTCTCACCCTCTCTAAGCCGTCACCGCTCCACCACCTCCACCACCGTGCGTGCCGCCGGTGGTGGTCCAAACCACCCCAAAGTTTCACCATCTCCTCGTCTCCTCCTCCTCTTTCTATATTTCCAACCTAAATCCCCAAAATCCTTATCAATCTCCTTAAATCTAAGAAAATCTGAAACCCTAGATGCCGCCTACCACCTCTAAATCCCATAAAATCACATCATCGGTATCCTCTCACTCTCCTCTTCTCCATTCCGCGCCCCAAATTCTTCAAATCCCCCAAAATTCCCTTCATCGCCGACCTGACCAACCCACTGCCGCCTCACGCGCACGACCACCTCGATGCCGTCCACCACCACTGCCTCACCACATACACCAACCTTTGTAACTCATTTTCTGTCATATACATGACCCCACAACTCTGTTTTCTCTTTGACATAATTGGAATTAATTTCGGTATGCCGAACTTCCTTTTTCCAATAAATGCCATTGAGAAAACAGTGCTCGAGGTGTCGATTCGCTGCTGTTCATGTTGTCTTTGAGATTTGAGGGCAGTCGTATGGATCACTCGGTACAACCCCTGACTCTTTTTTTATTTTTCTTTTAGCTTCTGGGTTTTTCTTTTTAGTTTCTGGTTTTGTTTGTCTATTCTTTTTATCGATAATATGATTGCTGATTTGGCCGTCTCTGTTAAGCATAGTTGACTGAATGGATTGTGATCGACCAAACTGATTTTAGTGTCGTCGCATCGTCTGCTTAGTTAGTCGATTGTTTAGTTGTTGAACGTTGTCTTCCGATTGTTAATGATGCTCGTTTAATTTCTGTATTGAGCATTAGTTTGTGAATTCATTTGTTTTCCATGTTAGTTTGCACAAATATAATTCATCCTAATCTAGTTTGTCTGAATACTTAGTTCGTTTACATTTTGAGTCTTGTTTCCACTTTGCTAATTCATAGTTGGTTGGAGTTTGAGTGTATAAGCTGAATTTTAGTCATGTGTAAATAAAAGCTGAAAACTTGAGTTTAAAGTACATGGTTGTTGGGTATTTTACTGTTTAAGCATGCTGGAAACACAACTGCTCTGCTTTGTGTCAGCATTTGGTGAAAAGTGGACTATTTTGGCATACAAAAGTTAGTTCCTTTGGGCAGATTTTTGGTGAACCAGAATCTATCCAAAAGGACTTATTTTTCCTACTTAAAGAGGTCATTCTTTCACACTAAGACACACACAATCTATCACAGTTGCTGGACATTTTTACACACTAAAAACACAACTTTGAGAGTAAAAATCAGCAGCTAAATTGTCACGACCCATATTCCCACCCTTAGGGATCGTGATGTCGCCTAACACCACACTTGCTAGGCAAGACAATGTTAGACTTCGATTAACAATTTTCCTTTGATTTTTCACTTAAACACAATAGAACAAATATAAAGTAAATTAAATCTAATGATATCCAGTGATTTAACCTCATAATAAAATGTTGAAGAATTTAATAAACAGAGCCACGAACTAATTATATAAAGAAAATCTCTACGACTACCCCAGGGTCTGGTGTCACAATTCACGAACTTCTAAGATTTACTACAAATAATGGGCTGAAAGAATAATATAGCTGTTTTGAAAAAAAAATATAGAATAGTCTTTATGAACTAAGAGAAGCCTCCAGGGATCTGCGAACACCGACAGATATACCTCGTGTCTCTCATTGATAGATGTCCGCTATTAAAAATCTCTAACACTGGCCGGTATCTGGATCTGCACAAAAGAGTGCAGTGTATCAGTACAACCGACCCCATGTATTGAGTAAGTGCCGAGCCTAACATCGGCGAAGTAGTGACGAGGCTAAGGCGGGCAATTATAACTTAACCTGGAACATTATATAATAACGCAATAAAATAATTATACACAAATAAGAAAGATAAACTGCAACATTAAATAAATAACTCAGTCGCCTATTCCAGGCCTCAGCTGTAACCAAGATCTCACACAAATCTCCAAAATTTCCAAACTTCACATTAAAATAACCGTATGTGTAGAATATGAGAAACAATAGAGTAAAACAATAAATTTTCCAAATCTTTATGTTTAAAAATCAGTAAAATATAAATGTCCTCCCTTATCACTTTCTTGTTGCGACGTACAACTCGATCCCACCTGTCCACCCTTATCACTATCATTATTTCACCTATCCACCCTTATCACTATCATTTACTTCACCTGTCCACCCTTATCACTATCTTGTTGTCCACCCTTATCACTATCAATTTATTTATTTATTAAAAACTTTCACAATTCAGGCCAAGCCTTTCACAACACTTTTATCTCAACAAATGTTATAATTAATATAAATTCATAATACAACAAAGTACACAATAATTATGATTTATTTAGGAAACAAATAATGACAAGTAGAAATTAATTGTGAAAGTTAAGGAGGAAATATCACGAGATAAAAATAATGAGGTAAAGCAACAAATTAAATATCAACTTAAAACAATAGAAATAGTAACGCAAGGACAACTGCACGTCATCACCCATCGTGCTTTTATTCTCATCCTCACCAAATAATAAATAGAATCGGCACGACATCACCCTTCGTACTTTTATACTCTTCCTCACCCAAACAAATCAATAACAGCAATCCGACAAGAAAAAATCAACAATATAAACAATAATAAAATCATAAAGTCCCGGCAAGGGAGCCAACAGTAGAATCAATATCATCCCGGCAAGGGATACAACTATAACCAATCTCACTTAGTTACTTAACTTCACGTAATAATTCTTAGCTTGTACCAATACTAAAAGATGATCAATACCAAGGAAATATCATCAACATGGATAATTATTAAATTTAACCTAAGTAAAGCTTAATGAAAATTCACATAAATCACAATATTCGACTCACGGGCATGCTTGACACCAGCGTATAGATACTTGAGACCACACCTATACGTTGAACATAACACTAACACGTAGCAAATAAGACACAATAACTATTCCCTCAAGCTAAGATTAGACCAAACACTTACCTCGCTTTGCAATTTCAATCAATTACTCGACCACAACTTTTCCTTTTGAGTTTGTCTCCAAAGGCTTCAAATCTATTCACAAACAATTCGAAATACTCAACACGGATAATAGGAATGAATTTCATAAGAATTTACTAATTTTCCGGATAAAAATCCGAAATTCATTTTAATATTCAGCAGTGGGACCCACATTTCGAATCCCGGAAAAACTTACGAAATTCGAACACCCATTCCGATACGAGTTCAACCATACAAAAATTATCGAATTGATGTCAAATGGACCTTCAAATCTTAAATTTTAATTTTTGGAAATATTTACAAAAACCCCAATTTCTTTCATCCAAATCCGAAATAAATGATGAATCTTGACATAGATTTATGAAATGTAATCACTTTCGGATATAGGACACTTACCCAAGTCGAAATCGTGAAAAACCCCCCAAATCGCCCAAATCCGAGCTTGATTGACTAAAAATGGGAGAAAGTTCGAATTTTTCGGTTTATACGCTGTCCAGGGGTATTATAGGTCCTTCACGAGCATGGACGCGCTCCAGCCGCACTAACAAGGCAGAAACATCTCAAATAAGCGCGGCCATGCTACTGGGCGCGCATATGACACATGTCTAGTAAAATTGTCATAACTTTCGGTATACACCTCCAAATGACAAACGGTCTTATGTGTTGGAAAATAGACTCAAAGAGATTTAATTTGATATGCGTTCCATCACATAACTAATTATATACATGTAGATATTCTCTTCCAAAGTGATGTCTTGTGCGTATACATTTGGAATTTTGGTCCATCGTGTAATATTTCAACTTGGCTTAAACCTAGGCCTCCCCTTAGACCCCAAATCACTTATAATATGCCTCTTACACTTACTACCGTATCCTATTTGTATACATCATATTAATATCCCTCGGATAAGAAGTAGAGTCGACCCCCAAACACTTTGTATGACTTATCTCTTTTCTCACACATCTCTAACTCCCAAATTTTGACTAACTCCTAGATTTTCCGAAAATTTTGCCATATTTTCCTTTGTAACTAGGCCTATCCACCTGTCAGAAGAATCCCAGAAACCAATCCTAGCAACACATTCACAATCCAATCAACGTAAGACCATATGAAAATAATACTAACAGTAACCTCATAAGCGATATGTTACTAGAAAAAGGAACGTCATTCACATCAACTATTCAGGTGATACTTAACTCATATCAGGTAAGCTCTCGACATTTTCATAGATCACGTAAATAGTTGTTTAAATTAAAGATGACATTTTTGGGTCATCACATCCTCCACCTCTAAAACAAATGTTCGTCCTTGAACGAAATTAGAGAAGTACTTGAGTTGGTGAAAAGATGTGGATTTTTGCTCTTCATGTCTGACTCAGACACCCAGGCAGCTGCCTCAATCGGCCGACCTCTCCATTGTAACCGAATTGAAGGGTAACTCTTAGACCTCAACTATCGAACTTGTCGGGCTAGAATAACTACCGGCTCCTCCTCATAAGTCAAATCAATGTTCAACTGGACTGAGCTGAAATCTAATACATGAGGCGGATCACCATGGTATTTCAGGAGCATGGATACATGGAATACATGATGAACTGCTGATAAGCTAGGTGGTAGTGCAAGCTTGTAGGTACTTCACCCACCTTCTCAAGAATTTCAAAGGGTCCGACATACCTAGGGCTGAACTTGCCCTTCTTCCCGAATCTCATTAAACCTTTCATAGGTGAAACCCGGAGCAATACTCTTTTTCTAGTCATGAATGCAACATCACGAACCTTATGATCGACATAACTCTTTTGCCTATACTGAGCTGCACAAAATCTCTCCTGAATAATCTTGACCTTATGTAAGGCCTCCTGAACTAAGTTTGTACCCGGTAACCAAGCCTCTCCCGGCTCAAACCATCCAACTGGCGATCTGCACCGTCTACCATATAATGCCTCATAAGGAGCCATCTGAATGCTCGACTGATAGCTATTATTATAAGCCAACTCCACTAACGACAAAAACTGATTCCAAGAACCTCCAAAATCAATAACACCAGCGCGGGGCATATCCTCCAAAATCCGAATGGTATGCTCGGACTGCCCATACTCACCGCCTTTCTACTCAATGCATTGGCCACCACGTTGTCCCTAGATGATGTAGTATAGTGAGATCATAATCCTTCAGTAACTCTAACCATCTTCGCTGCCTCAAATTTAGATCCTTTTGATTGAATAAGTACTAGAGACTACGATGGTCATTGAAAACCTCACACGGCACGCCATAAAGGTAGTGCCTCCAAATTTTTAATACATGAACAATGGCTGCCCTCTCTAAGTCATGAACAGGATAATTCTTCTCATGGACTTTCCGCTGCCGAGACGCATATGCAATCACCATGTCATCCTGCATCAATACTGCTCCAAGTCCAACTCGGGAAGCATCACAATACACCGTGAAAGAACCCGAACATGATGGTAACACCAACACCAATGCTGAAGTCAAGGCTGTCTTGAGCTTCTGAAAGCGCCTCGCACTCATCTGACCATTTAAATGGGGCACATTTCTGAGTCAATTTAGTCATTGGGGTTGCGATGGATGAGAACCCCTCCACAAAACGAAGTTAGTAACCCGCCAAACCCAAGAAACTCCTGATCTTTGTGGCTGAAGTGCGTCTAGGCCCGTTCTTGACTGCCTCTATTTTCTTAATAGTTGTTCAAATTACAGAATTATCAAATAGCTTCGCGTTAACAATAATCTCCTTCCAAACCTCCATAATACTGATAACGAGTTACGATGCTTGAAGACCTCGTAATTATTAGCGTGTCTCATTTAATGCCACATGGCGGCCACCTACCTCATAGGTTAAAGCTCAATAATATAACACGGATTCGGCAAATAATGCACAGAAAATTTTATACAAGAAATTTTTTTTTATATAAACCTAACATGCATGACTCCCTACTAGTACTATAGTGAAAACTTATAATTTTGCAAAGGACAATTTAAGCACAAGAATTTTCATCACCAGGATCTCGTCCTTATATAACTCCCATCGCGGATCATAAATCGATTAAAACCTCTCAAATCATATTAAAAGGCGAGGATCTCATCCTCAATTCTGAATCATAAGTAATATGCATATCGTGCCAATCGAAACATTCCACTTTCTTCTTTTAAATATTTTCCGTTAAACAAAATTACAGCACATAATGATATACATAGCTATCTCCATAGAATTTCTCAATAAAAGTATTCACATAAGTAGATTTCAGAGTTATGAAGCTCACCCATAAGTGGAGCATATTAGGACTCCTAGATACTCGCAACCGAATCAAGTTAAGGAAATTGTCACTTCATAATAACTAGAGATTGTACTTGTAATGATACCATCTGGTGTACCGACCTCAGCCATACCATAGAAAATATCAACAGGTTGGGTCTCCACCTGTACGAGTCTGATATCCACCCCTAACTAACTGACCCCTTCCCCTTGCTGGTTGGGCAGGTGGTACTAGAGTTGGTGCCGGAACTATAGCACGAGAACCCTGATGCTGAAGCTGATTACCTGCATATTTCGGACAAGTTCTCCGAAAATGCCCATATTCACCAAACTCAAAACATCCCTCCTGATACATAAACTGACCCGAACGAACCGGCTGACCACAATATACGCTCTGCAGTGGAGGTACTTTAATAGGAGTACTGTAGACTGGATGGGCAGAAGGTGGCAGATAAGAACCACGACCACACGAAGTACCACATGAAGCCTATAATGCTGAATGAAATGGCCTGGAAGAATGGCCTCTTCTAAATGAAGTCCCGCCTCCATATGAGGCACCACTGAAACCACCGGAATGGCAAGGCCTCTTGTCAGACGCCTGACCTCCCATCCCGAGAACCGACTCAACCCTCCTAGCCACATTAGCTGCATCCTGAAAAGAAATCTCTGTCCCTATCTCCTTGGCCATATGAAACCTGATGGACTGGGCAAGGCCCTCAATAAACCGTATAACCCTCTCTATCTCTCTCTCTCTCTCTCTCTCTCTCTCTCTCTCTCTCTCTGTGGGCAACAAGAGAATAGCATGTCTAGCCAAATCAATGAAACGAGTCCCATACTAGGTCACAGTCATGCTGCCCTACTGAAGTCGTTCAAACTGACGACGCTTCTCCTCTTGAGTGGTAACAGGTAAAACTTTTTCCATAAAGAGATGAGAAAACTGATCCCAAGTCAAGGTAGGCGACCCAACGGGTCTAGTCAACGGGTAATCCATCCACCATTTCTTGGCGAAACCAGTCATCTGAAAAGCAGCAAAATCGACCCCATTGGTCTCCAAAATACCCATATTATGCAATACCTCATGACAACTATCCAGATATTCCTTAGCGTCCTCTGAAGTGGCACCACTGAAGTGGACAGGGAAAAGCTTGGTAAACATGTCCAGTCTCCACAAAGCATCTGAAGACATGGCTGCCCACCAACTGGCGGCACTGCTGCAACTGGCTGAATTACCCCAACTAGATTGGTTGCTGGGGTCTGAACCTGAGAAGTAGTCTGAACCGGAGTATGGGTAGTAGGAGTCTGGACCCCTTCTCCAGTTTGAGATACGACTGCTGCAACAGGGAATGTGCCAGTCAAGGCCACACTCTCTATAATGCCCACTAAACGGACCAAAACATCCTGAAGTACCGGGGCAGCAATAAACCCCTCTGGGATCTGAGCTGGTCCCGCTGGAACGATCTGAGCTGGAACCCCCTCATTAATCTCGACCTGAGGTTCCACAGCTGGGGCTGCTGCCTGAGCAATGGGCTGAGTCCTGCCCCTACCTCGGCCTCTTCCCCTAGTAGGAGCTGTTGCTGCTGGAGGACTGGAATGTTGGCCAACAGAAGAGGAAGCATGTGTTCTCGCCATCTGCTAGAGAATAGAAGAATCCAATCAGTATTTGAGACAACAAGAATTGCACGAGAGTAGAATAGAAGTGAAAGTGTTCCTAACTTCATAGCCTCTGATAGATAAGTACAGACGTCTCTGTACCGATCCTTCAGACTCTACCAAGTTTGTTCGTGAATTGTGAGACCTAAGAAACCTAGTGCTCTGATACAACTTGGCACGATCCAAATTCCCAACTTTAGGGATCGTGATGGTGCCTAACACCACACTTGCTAGGCAAGCCAATGTTAGAATTGGATTAACTATTTTCCTTTGATTTTTCACTTAAACACAATAGAACAAATTTAAAGTAAATTATATCTAATGATTTCCAGAAATTTAACCTCATAAATAAAATGTTGAACAATTTAATAAACCGATCCACGAACTAATTATATAAAAAAATCTTTAAGACTATCCAAGGGTATGGTGTCACAATTCACGAACTTCTAAGATTTACTACAAATAATGGGCTGAAAGAATAATATAGCTATTTTGAAAAATTTATAGAACAATCCTTATGAACTAAGAGAAGACTTCAGGGATCTGCGAACGTCGACAGATATACCTCGTGTCTCCGAATGATAGATGTCCGCTATTAAAAATCTCTAACACTGGCTGGTACCTAGATCTGCATAAAAAAGTGCAGTGTGTAGTATCAGTACAACCGATCCCATGTACTGAGCAAATGCCGAGCCGAACCTCGGCGAAGTAGTGACGAGGCTAAGGTGGGAAATTATAACTTAACCTGCAACATTATATAATAACGCAATAAAATAATTCTACACAAATAAGAAAGATAAACTGCAATATTAAATAAATAACTCAGTCACCTATTCCAGGCCTCAGCTGTAACCAAGATATCAAACAAATCTCCAAAAATTTCCAAACTTCACATTAAAATAAACGTATGTATAGAATATGAGAAACAGTAGACGAAAACAGTAGATTTTCCAAATCTTTATGTTTAAAAATCATTAAAACATAATGTCCTCCCTTATCACTTTCTTGTTGTGACGTGCAACCCGATCCCACTTGTCCACCCTTATCACTATCATTTATTTCACCTGTACACCTTTATCACTATTATTTATTTCACCTTTCCACACTTATCAATATCTTGTTGTCCACCCTTATCACTATACATTTATTTATTTATTAAAAATGTCCACAATCCAGGTTCACAACACTTTTATCTCAACAAGTAACAATTAATATAAATTCATAAGACAACAAAGTACACAATAATTATGATTCATTTAGGAAACAAATAATGACAAGTAGAAATTAATTGTGAAAGTAAAGGAGGAAATATCACGAGATAAAAATAACGAGGTAAAGCAACAAATTAAATATCAACTTAAAACAATAAAAATAGTAACACAAGAACAAGTGCACGTCATCACCCATCGTGCTTTTATTCTCATCCTGACCAAATAATAAATAGAATCAGCACGACATCACCCTTCATACTTTTACACTCTTCCTCATCCAAACAAATCAATAACAACAATCCGGAAAGGAAAAATCAACAATATAAACAATAATAAAACCATAAAGTCCCGGCAAGGGAGCCAACAGTAGAATCAATATCATCCCGGCAAGGGATACAGCTATAACCAATCTCACTTAGTTACTTAACTTCACGTAATAATTCTTAACTTGTACCAATACTAAAAGATGATCAATACCAAGGAAATACCATCAACATGGATAATTATTAAATTTAACCCAAGTAAAGCTTGATGAAAATTCACATAAATCACAATATTCGACTCACGGGCATGCTTGACACCAGCGTATAGATACTTGAGACCACACCTATACGTTGAACATAACACTAACACGTAGCAAATAAGACACAATACCTATTCCCTCAAGCTAATATTAGACCAAACACTTACCTTGCTTTGCAATTTCAATCAATTACTCGACCACAACTTTTCCTTTTGAGTTTGTCTCCAAAAGCTTCAAATCTATTCACAAACAATTCGAAATACTCAATACGGATAGTAGGAATGAATTCATAAGAATTTACTAATTTTTCGGATAAAAATCGGAAATTCATTTTAATATTCAGCAGTGAGACTCACATTTCGAATCACGGAAAAACGTACGAAATCCGAACACCCATTCCGATACGAGTTCAACCATACAAAAGTTATCGAATCCCGATATCAAATTGACCTTTAAATCTTAAATTTTCATTTTTGGAAAGATTTACAAAAACCTCAATTTCTTTCATCCAAATCCGAAATAAATGATGGATCTTGACATAGATTTATGAAATGTAATCACTTTTGGATATAGGACACTTACCCAAGTCGAAATCGTGAAAAATCCCCCTTTGGAATCGCCCAAATCCGAGCATGATTGACTAAAAATGGGAGAAAGTTCGGATTTTTCGGTTTATACACTGTCCAGGGGTATTATAGGTCATTTACGAGCATGGCCGCGCTCCAGCCGCGCTAATAAGGCAGAAACAACTCAAATAAGCGCGGCCACGCTACTGGGCGCGCATATGACACATGTCCAGTAAAATGGTCATAACTTTCGGTATACACCTCCAAATGACAAACGGTCTGATGTGTTGGAAACTAGGACCAAAGAGATTTAATTTGATAGGTTTTCCATCACATAACTTCTTATATATATGTAGATATTTTCGTCCAAAGTGAGGTCTTATGCGTACACATTTGGAATTTTAGTCCATCGTGTAATTTTTCAACTTGGCTTAAACCTACGTCTCCCCTTAGACCTCAAATCACTTATAATATGCCTCTTACACTTACTACCATATCCTATTTGTATACATCATATTAATATCCCTCGGATAAGAAGTAGAGTCGACCCCCAAACACTTAGCATGACTTATCTCTTTTCTCACACATCTCTAACTCCCAAATTTTGAGTAACTCCTAGATTTTCTGAAAATTTCGCCGGAGTTTCCTTTGTAACTAGGCTTATCCACCCGTCAGAAGAATCACAGAAACCAATCCTCGCAACACATACACAATCCAATCAACGTAACACCACATGCAAATAATACTAACAGTGACCTCATAAGCGATATGTTACTAGAAAAAAGGAACGTTATTCACATCAATTATTCAGGTGATACTTAACTCATATCAGGTAAGTTCTCGACATTTTCATAAATCACATAAATAATTGTTTAAATTATAGATGATATTTTTGGGTCATCACATAAACATATTCAATAGTAAGCTGAAAATTCTGAGATTGGTGAATGTTTCTTAGAGTGCAAAACTTGTAAGAAATAGAAGGATTGTAGTCAATTTCTGGGGTAAATGGCTACTAGCTTCAAGTTTTGCACTACTAGGTATTTCTGGTCGATCCTCTTGGATTCGAAATCTATCGTTTGTTGTTGTTTTCGCTACTTGGTTGTTGTTGTTCTGTTGTCCACCTTTTGATTTTGGAAAGAGCTGACTTTGTTGTATTTGTTCTTTTTTCTGCTGTCAAGGTAAATTTCGGACCATGTAAACTCCTAAAATTAAGTTGGAATGAAAGCAATGATACCTGAAAATATTAGTAGCTTCATATGCCTGAAAATATTAGTAGCTTCATTCGTCTATTGTATTGCATTTTTATATGCTCTTGTATATTGGATAATGTTATGACACTATGTTAGTTAATTAAACCCATGTAGTTTCATGTTTGTCCCTCTGTTTGTTGTCAAGCTAAACTTTTTTTTTTCATTGGCCACTGTTTGGTCATAGTTATGATTTCATTTTAAAGCTAAGTAGTCTCATTTACAGTAGTAGTCTTGTTTAGACTTTTACAAATAAAGATTCAGTCAAGGTTGAATGAATATGGTTAATATAGGTTCTTCATTTTTGCAATAAAAGAGGTTATTTTCACGTATAATTTATTATGGACATCTGTTCTAAAATTGGGTGTGAGACTACCAATTACTTCTCTTCTTGATTGAGCATGAGATTGAATGAATTTCTTGATTCATATGAGGGTCTCTCTATTACCATGATTTAGCATGTCAAAATTCAAAGGATATTTTTTTATATAAATTGTTACAGAGATTATTTGCTAGCTTCAGTTGGCCATTTGGCTATTAGAGTTCAAAATAATGAATTTGGGCCACATAAGTGGAACATCATATGCCAAGTTAATAAATATTGGGATTTTTACCTCGCTATACTATATTAGAAACTTATTTACCTATGTTCTCTATGGTTTGAAGTTTTTAATAAGTACTAGGTTTTTCTTACAAATTATATATATATTGCTTCTTAAAATACTCTCACTCCATTATTAGTGTCTTCAATTAAGAGATTCAATAAAATCATTTCCTTTTTTCCCCCTCTCCTCTTCTCTCTCTTTTTTTTACATCAAAATCCATTAATCTACGCCTAGAATCTCCATCTTCTCTCTTTCTACCGACAACTTTATATTATTAAAAAATATTCTGAAATTTTATGATAATTGTATTGTCACACCTCCTTTTTTTTTTTCCCCCCCCCCCCCCCGGATTGATGAAGGGTAATAGGGGAGTTTTTCCAATTAAAGTGACATTCTTCGGATTTGGGATTTATTTATTTATTTTAGAGTCGCCACCCGGATTTTGACGATGCTCCGGGACACCGTGTTAAGAAAATCCCAAACCGAGGAAATTTTGACTCTGTTTTGTNACCTATTGTACTTTTAGCCTTTTTCACTTTTTAGCCGCTTTTAATATTTATGGATTTATCTTAACCAAGTCACGATGGCGTGCACTTGTTGTTTTTGGACACATCACAACCACGTCACATGAAATGTACCCGCGATTGCTACGTGTGATTTTATTATTATTTGAAGTTGAAGACGGAGACATGAGTTGTCGCACCCGCGTGTAGATTATGGTCGTGTGAAGTAATACTGGATTATTTACTAGATTTCAATCTAAATATGTATTTTTCAACCTAAAGGATATGTAGAAGATTGTCTAAGACTAAGTTCAGTAATTTAAAGACGGATGCTTGGGCTATGGCCATATTTTAGCCCAATTCATCAATTACCCCCTTTTGGCCAAATCTTAGTATGTGCCATTTATGAAAGAAGCGATGTGCATTTCAACTAACAAGATTAAGGAAATCAAGGATACAACAGAAATATGAATTCATGGTTTTGAACAACAATCCAAAGCGAATTTGCACGCTTAATATAATTTTTTTTAGTTACTAAAGAGGTACTGTTTGGGAAGACTATACTTATTTATCCCAAATTCATCAGGTTCAGAATAAGTAAATCATGGGACTTTCAACAACGCAGGTTTTTCACCAGGAAATCTAGAATTTCGGGCAGATCAATTTTAATGCCAAAATTATTCGAGTTTTGAAGACACTTTTTAATCTCAATTGAATCCTAATAGTCAAATCCCTAACATATATAATCACTGTAAAATGCGGCTTAAATTCAGTAGAAGAATCATGTGAGACTTAAAGATATTTACATTTTTTTCTACAGGCTCTACTAAATAAACTTCAAATTTTTAAACAAAATAGTATAACATTGAATCTTGGAGGGCTTCGATACCCCTTAGGCTCAATAGCCTGGGGTTCAAGCTAATTCACGCCTTGACATGCTATTTTTAATAGCCTGGCCCATTTCTATATGCCCAAGTTAGCCATAATAACATAATACAGTCCAGTCTTTAAATTACATTACACTGAAAGCACAAGAAATATAGGAGGGGGGTTATAACTTGACTGCCCCTATACACTTTCCAGTATGAAAGAAACTAAAATAAAATTCTAACTAATTTTCTGACTCGAAGATCTCTTGAAACCTTACGTTTGAGTCTTCTCTTTGGAATCTGTAAAAAACACCCCATTTTCTTGAGTGTTATGCAACTTATCATAACCAAACTGACCATGGGAAGGTCAATTTTAATTCAGATAATGTTTGTGCTCAAACCATATTATCTGACAGAACTGTTTATGCACTTTCTCAGGGTGAATATGATCATAAAAGGATCAATTCACCTATGGACTTGTCATTTTTTTTTTTGTACTTGGGACTTTTAGTCCTATCAATTCCTTAACTTGATCATTTTAGGCATGTTGAAAGAGTGAACTTAACCATTTGGGAGGTTCAGATTCCATACTCTAGAGCCTTTTTGACTGACCTCACTTCTGTACCCTCGAAGAGTGATAAACTACTCTCTAAATATCTAAAATATGGGGTGAATTTGACCACTAAGATCAGATTCACTACCCCTTTAATGTTGGCTAAATGACTCTATTATGACTTCAAGGATATGGAATTAATCACAAGAAGTCTCTAACAGATAATTCTACTATTGTAATCACACATAGGGAGACAACCAGATTTTGATAAGTGATCACAGGTTCAGCAGGAAGGAAAGCAACAGGTTTTATG
>MDKJ01146177.1:0-12126 GCA_005239525.1 Nicotiana knightiana | reverse complement strand
TTGAAGAAAATTGACTATATTTCAGAATTTTGTATTTCTTCCAACTCAATTGATAACACCGTTGACTCCCCGGCAACGGTGCCAAAATTTGATCACACTCAACTATGTCTAATAAAAGACTAAGCGGGCGTTGCAAATATAATTCGAGGTATTATGCCCAGAGTCGATCCCACAAGGAATTAATGTATCAATCAAGTCTTTAGAGTACGCAACTTTTACTCAATCAATTCTCTCAAGACTTTTTGATATAAATTGGTGATGTTTTACTAGTTCTACTGACAATAATAATAACTAACAATTACTAACAATGTGTTGTAAACAATTATGATAAAGGTTTAAGGCTATGGTTTCCCCCGTTGGTGAACTTACTTCTCGGATATTTCATATAACTTGATTAATTATCTCTATCAATCATGAACACTCTATCTACCCTAAATCTCTCTCAAGTAATTATGATAATTTACTAGACGCACTCTCTCAAGTTACGCTAGCTAGATTGTATTACAGTTGACTTTAGATTGCACCCGAATTATCGTTATTTCTAATCCAACTTCTAAACCCTCGGTTATGACTTTCGTCTATACTCTGGGAGTGGTGTTGTTCAAACAATTACCTAAATATGCACTCTCTCTCAAGTAGATACATACTAAATAGGCACAGCTAATTGATGGCCATTCAATTAACTACAACAAGAACGTAGTTGAACAAATAGAGATGAACAATCAACCAAACTATATTAATATCACCATAAGTTTATCCCCCAACGGGTTCCACCAAAACCCTAGATTAAATAAAATTAGCTACTCATATTCATACTAATCAAATCTGAAAATATTTACATAAATAAATTACAGAGTAATGAAATAATGAGGTAAAAATCAGTGTTTCTGCTTTGCTGAGTAGTAATCCACAGGCTTTTCTTCACTCTAATGGCATATCTCCTCAAAGTTGTGTTTTTGGGTCTATTTATATGTTTGGGATAAACCCTAAACATGTAAGAGACTTTTATTCCAACCGGGAAACACTTAAAACTCTTCAAACCTCGGATTTGACCGGATCAGGGGCCAGGCGTTACAGGCCAAACGCCTGGCCAGGCCTGGCGTTTTGGCTCTGGCACCTGGATAACGCCTGGCCTCACCTGGAGTTTGGGCTCTGGCGCATGGATAACGCCTGACTTCACCAGGATTTATAGCCCAAATGCCCGGCTATAGCCCGGTGCACTCCTCTTTGCCTCTTGAGCATATTTTTGACGTTTATGCATCCATTTAGCTTGGCTTCCATCTCCAATTCACCTACACATGAAATAGACTCCATTAGGCACATATGAAGTGTATTTTTATCATTAACGCACATAAAATGTAAGGCTTATAACGTGTTAAACCATGAATTTTAGCCACACATCAATGAGCCACTAGGCCGGATAAGCTTTCGTGCTACCGGTACGTCGCTCCCACCTCGGCTCTAGTTGTTCGCTCGGGTAAGCTAGGTCTAGAACAAAGCCCCAGGTTTAAACCTAGAATGACAAAACCTCATGCCGGATCCCTAGTAGGAACACTTATTTGCATCATGTGCATTTTTGACTTAGGGAACTCAACACAGGGGTTGGGTCCGTCTAGGACAGGTGAACTCAAAATGAAAGACCATCCTAATGCATTTTACCTGCTATGTGTCTCGGCTTGTTTGTTGACCGACTAATGGAAGAAAATAATAGAAAAAACCAAGAGTAAGGGAGGATAGAAAATTTACCCAGTTTTGAAAAAACCTGATATTTGAAAAATACCTTGAAACTCTGGAAAAAAAGAAGAAAAAGGATTTCAAAATAAGTCAACATCATATTTTTGAAAAAATTGTGTCAAAACTGACCGAATTACATGGGTCTGATTCTCACCGAATGTGAGATACGTATTTTTTTTGCAAACCTTATCGGTGTCGACCCCACTTTTCAAAAATAAATAAAAATAAGTCCATTAGTCAAAATATAACCGACCCAGCTTCGGTTAAGTCTTGTACCGTTCTTGCCAGAATAGCCTTAGAGCATTTTTACATTATCGAAGGGATATTTTCGTTAAAGAACGGACGTGTCTGTCACTTTTCCTGGAAAAGTACCCTGCTTCGGCCCCAAAACTTTATCAAGAAGAAAGAAGGGACCACTTTTGCAAAAATGGCCATCTTGGTCAATATTGCGCAAATAGCCATTTTCGGGAGAGGTGTCTTTTGAAAAACTAAAATTGGTCTTTGTAAAAAGAATTTGTTGGTCTTCTCTTTCAAAATTAAAAGCAATCCTGACCTTACCCGTCCACAGGTGCAAAATGAGTACTGTCTAGAATCCGCAACTGAATATCGTAGAGGAATCTCCCCTACAACTCCGAATGTGGTGGCATGACCTAGACGAGGAGGGTAAAGAATGGGTAAGTGAGCAACTGGGGGCTCTCGTTGACATCATGAAGGTTAAACCAAGAAATGACTTAATCAAGGCTTTAGTAACCTTCTGGGATACAATTCATAATGTATTATGTTGCTCAGATTTCGAGCTCACTCCTACCCTGGAAGAAATACCAGGGTATACGGGTTTTGGACGGAATTTAAGGAACCAACAACTCATCTTCCTGAGGCCCATGTCAGTGCGCAGTTTCTTTGATTTCCTATCCATCAGCAAACAACTCAGAAAGAGCTGGGTGGTTGATGGCTGTTGCTCGTTATTTTTCTTGTACTCTAGATATGGCTTTCCAGACGGGTTCGAAACACATGAAATGGGGCTAAAAAACAAACAAGACAAGGATACCTGGAGAATTCATCGCCGAATAGCCTTCATAGTGGCGTTCCTGGGTGTAATGGTTTTTCCAAATGCAAAAGGGACAATTGATGTTCGAGTGGCTAGAATTGCCCAAGTTTTGAATCAGAAAAAGGATCACACTTTAGCTCCGCTCATACTATCTGATATTTACCAGGCTTTAACGCAGTGCAAGTCGGGGGAAACATTCTTCGAAGGTTTCAACATTACTCTCCAAATGTGGCCAATCGAACACCTTCGTCATCACCCGAAATTCATGAGCTATGGTCCTAACAAAACCAATTTCATCAAAAGCTATGAAGAAAGAGTAAAATATTACAATTCCACGGAGGGATTTGAAGCTTGGATCGACTATCTAAAAACTTTACGGGCAAATCAGATAGAATGGACCCTGGGATGGATGCCTGTCAGAGAGGTCATACAGTTGTCGGCTACAAGAAATCATTTGCTGTTAATGGGCCTGAAAAGTGTCCAACCCTATGCACCCCAAAGGGTCTTGAGGCAGTTGGGTCGGTATCAAATAGTATCGGAGGATGAAGACTTGAGTACCCAGGTTATTGAATTGCACCCTGAAGCTCCATTACCTGAAGCGTTGATTCAACAAAATTGGAATGGATGTCGATATTTGAAAGAAGATACTCAAGTGCCTGACCTTGCCAAAGGTGAAGTATATCTGGGTTATGCAGCGTGGTTTGAAAAAAGAAATTGCATTAATGAAGAACCAGAACCCGAGCCGGAAAGGCCTTCCAAAAGGCCTCATGTTCAAGCTTTCGAGTATAAGATTCAAGAAAGATTAGCTTGGGGAGAAAAGGAAAATGAGTATCAGGCCACCATCCATGCTCTAAAAGAGAAATTGAGGAACCTTGAATTTGACAATGGGTTAGAAGCACAGGTAGTTGAAGGAGAAAATAGACAATTAACCCGAGAAGACGAGGCGCTCCGTGCCCAACTCCAGAGTTTGAAAATAGCCGCCGAAACACCGGTGAGAAGTGAAAGGGATGAAAAAATCATCAGCAACCTGAGGATGAAGGTTCATGAGTATGCGTTTGATTTGAATAAAGATGAAAAGGACCTGTTAGATGCCCAAACCAAGTTAGCAAAGGGGGCAGAAGAACATGCTCATCATTTGAGGCAGAAATATGGCAAAGAAATTGCAATCTTAAAGGAAAAATTATTTGCCATGGGAAATGAAATGGCCCAACAGACCAAAGATTTTAAAAAAGAAAGGGAGCACTGTTATGCACAAATTTTCCAATTGGAAGGAACAATGCAATAACTACAGGACCAAAACAATGCAAATTCCCAAGTGTTGGAAGCCCGAGCACAACAAATAGGGCGCCTGCTTTAGGAGAAAGGGGTCATCAGGAACATGATTAAAGAAATAGCTGACTACATTGTGCAGAAATGTCACGAATGCAAGAGCATGACTACCTCCATGTTTTTTGCCTCTGTGATGACTTTCGTCCACCAGGTGATGGGTGATTTGGATCGACTTTAGGGAGACATTGCACATAGGCCTGCACAGAGACTAGCCAATGCATCACACGCCCCGAGAAGACAAGCAGAAGCCCTCCTTTACTTTTGATGATTTATTTTTCGAGTCTGTATTTTATTGCTTTCTAGAAAGTTAAGTTGTTTGTTGTCTGTACTGTTTCTTTTTATGGTTTTCAGTACTTTAAATTACTTGTAATGAAAAACAAAAAGAGTTATCTTTAGTAATGAAATGAAAATTTCTCTTTGTTACTCTCTATCTATTTCTTGAACTACGTGATGATCTGATTCATGCGGCATGATACGTAGGCAATCCACATAGGATTCGATCATAACCCTAAAACAAAAGAAAAGAGTGAAACATTAAAGCCGGGATGAAACATACAGCCGTCGCAAACATTTTAGAAAATGTTTGACTGCTTAGGTCCATTGCGTCCCAACGTGTGATTCCCTATATGTTAATATCTCAAACTAACACGTTTGCTGTATACTCTCAAAAGGTTCTTACTTTTTAAGGTGGTTGGTTTTTGCAGTGGTATTCTGGCGACACACCATTATTTTACAAGGTCGAAAGGAAGCATTGCAATGGCATCTGAAAGTCATCTGTCTATTGTTGAACCTGAGGATAGCCCCACATCCGTTATCCCACAGTCAGATTTAGCAGTTGCCGAAGAGAATAGGAGGCTGAGATGCCGCATGTTAGAAATGTGGGATGCTTGGTCTAATGGAAGGGATCCGCCTAGTGCTATCCCCGATTTCCCTGAATTAATCCCAAGAACGGGAGGGACCACTAATGTTCCAATTTCAGCACCTAACCCGTTCATACCATTTGGGTTCCCTACTATGACATCAAACTTCACCGGAATGCCTTCTGAGGTCCGCCTCCAGGCACCGTCTTCTGGAATACCATCTATTGTGTTCACTGCACCACCTACTGCCGGTATGGCGCAACCAACATTTCCACGACAGAGCTTTGATCCATCAAATTTCACTTTCCAAGCTCCCCAATTCCAACTGGATACTACCGAGTCACTCCGAACTCTAATCCGCAGCATCCATCATCTGAATCTCCTATGGAACAGGAGAGAATCTTGAGAAATCCCGAACAAGAGGAGATGACGCAAAAAATCAGAAGTCTTGAGCAAAGCTTCAAAAACATACAGGGCTGGAGTGGCCAAAAGAGCGTATCTTACGCTGATCTATGCATGTTTCCTCATGTGCATCTGTCCGTGGGTTTCAAAACACCAAAATTTGAAAAGTATGACGGGCATGGAGACCCGATCGCCCATTTGAAACGATATTGCAATCAATTGAGAGGGGCATGGGGGAAATAAGAGTTATTGATGGAATACTTTGGAGAAAGCCTTGGTGGAATCGCCTCGGAATGGTATATTGATCTGGACATCTCCCGTTGGCATATATGGGATGATCTAGCTCGGGACTTTGTGAGAAAGTTTCAATACAACGTAGACATAGATCCAGAAAGAAATTCTCTGTCCAACCTCAAGAAGAAAGCTTCCGAGAATACGCCATCAAATGGCGTGAACAGGCATCCAGAGTAAAACCTCCTATGGATGAGACCGAAATGGTCAGTGTTTTCCTACAGGCCCAAGAGGCTGATTACTTTCAAAATATGATGTCTTCCATGGGCAAACCATTCGCGGAGACCATCAAAATTGGTGAAATGGTAGAAAATGGTTTAAAAACAGGCCGTATCTTGAGTCAGCCAGCCCTGAGAGCCACCTCCCAAGCCATTCAGAGCGGCTCTGGAGGCCTAGAAAGTAGGAAGAAGAAAGAAGAGGGAGCCCTGACGGCATCAAGCCTAAGAAGTTCTCGACGACCTCGAGACTATCCAGACCCATCTCCCAGAGCTTCACAACATTATTTCCCTCATCAAGCCGCAACCTATGCTATGCCTCCCCATCCTTACACACTAATGAATGCTCAACCATACACACGGACACAACAACAATACCATCAGAACAGAGCTCCACTTCCCAGAAATAACCATCCTAACCAAGCTCCATATAATCCACGTCCTCCCCAGAACAACTACCAATACAATACCCATCCCCGTGAACCACCTAGAAGAACCAACTTCATGCCCATTGGTGAGTCATACTCTAGCCTCTTTCCAAAATTGGTTCAGATGGGTCTTTTGCAGCCCATGCCTCCAAACAGGCAGAATCCAGAATCTCCATCATACAGGCCAGGTACCAGGTGTGCCTATCATTCCGGGGTGGAAGGGCATGATACTGAGGACTGTTGGACTCTCAAAAGAGCAGTTGAAAGCCTAATTGAATAGAAAAAGGTAGTGATGAGGGACGAGGAAGTCCCAATGTAACAAACAATCAATATCCAGCCCACAACAACGGGCCCGTCATCAGAATGATTTGCGAGGACAAGGAGTTTGATCCTGCATTGAAAGCCATCATTACCATCGCAAACACAAAAAATAAGTATAAAACGGTGGCAAAACCGGTCGGGGATGAAAAGAAAACAAAGCCTACCACCCAGAATGAATAAAAGGCTAGGGAAGTCGAGAGATAGGTACTACCAACCAAAGAAGCCGTCCTCTACGTCCCAAGAGCTCCCAGAAACAGGCAGCTCATATTGAGCCCTCCAAAGAGGTTGGAGCTAAGATCAAATTTGCCAAGAATATATGTACCGAAGGGGACGTATGTGGCAAAAGGGCCAGTCATCTCACCAAAACTGGATGAGCCTTTGATCATCAGTCGCAGGCCACAAATTTCAATAAAAGATACTACTGCCATCCCCTGGAACTATAATCAGACACTGTTCACCTATAAAGGGAAGGAAGTCAGAGGGGAAGTGAATGAAAAGAACCCATCTGCGAAGTATCATGACCTAGAAGAGTTAAACAAATCCAAAAAAAAAATGTTTCCCCCTCAAACGACCTGTTACTGCTGAAGAAGCCGAGAAGTTCTTCCAAAAAATGAAAACATCAGAGTATGCTGTGATTGATGAACTTAGAAAAGCTCCTGCCAGGTTTCACTCTTGTCTCTGTTGTTGAGCTCAAGCGAGCACCAAAAAGTACTTCTAAAGACGTTAAATGAGGCATATCTGGCGATCGAGACTACGGTTGAACAACTGGAAAGAATGGCAGAGCGGTTCATTGAAGTCAACAGAATCTCTTTTAGCCGAAATGACTTACCTCCCGAAGGAGCTGCCCATAACAAGGCTTTGCACTTAACAGTCAAATGTGAGGTTTATTATGTAAAAAGGGTCATGCTGGACGGCGGATCCGGGGTAGATATTTGCCCTCAGTCAACATTGCAAAGAATGGAAATTGGGACTGAAAGGATCAGGCCAAACAATGTTTGTGTCCGGGCTTTCAACGACATCAAAAGGGATACTATAGGAGAAATTGATTTAATCCTAACAATTGGCCCTGTGGATTTCAAAATAACGTTCCAAGTTCTGGACATGGACACTTCCTATAACTTTCTACTAGGAAGGCCCTGGATCCATGCAGCGGGAGTCGTACCCTCTACCCTCTACCCTCCATCAAATGGTCAAGTTCGCATATGAGAACCAAGCGATAATTGTCCATGGAGAAGATGAACAGTCAATCTACAGGGACCCATCGGTCCCCTATCTTGAAGCAAGAGAAGGGAGAGAACACATTGTTTACCAGGCTTTCAAAATTGTGCTTTCTGATTAGTGTGAGGAAGGAACCCCATGCCCTCAACCCTGTTTGTCGAGCGCATCAATCATGGTCGCCGGCAAAATGATCAAACATGGATACAAGCCCGGGAAAGGGCTTGGGGCATCTTTACAGGGCATCACAGAACCCGTTACGTTGTCTGGCAATAAGAAATTCTTTGGCATTGTTTTCAAGCTACCAACACTGAAGATGAATGGGCTGAAAAACGTAAGAGAGATGGATGGGTTTTTCCTCAGCCAATTCCATACCTCGCCAAATAATTTTGTAATCCAAAGTACATAGAAGAGGCAGAAGAGGTCTTTACGGCCGAGGAAATTGAGGATATCTATGAAGAAATGAAGCAAATGCTCTATGAAGTCCACATGGTTCAGCCGGGCGAAGGCTCGAGCACCGCTGAGGTGGAATACATGGGACCAAATGCCAAATTGCAAAATTGGGAAGCTACTCCCTTCCCAGTCAGGCAGGAATCTCGGTAGTTCATGTTTGCCATCCTTTCTACATTCCGAGTTATTTCAGGGTGTAACTCGAGTGTTTTTAATTTTATTATCTTTTAAATTCCAATGTAAAATCCTGCTATTTTTTAAATTCAATGAAATGAAATCAGTATTTCATCGTCTATGGATCTTATTGTGTTATTCTTTCTAATTTTGTTATTTTTCTTTTTTTTTTTTCTTTTTTTTTTCAGTCCTAATAATGCGACTTTAAATAACATGACATGCTTGCGGACTTCATGCCTAGATCCTAAAACGCCATCTAATTGTGAAATAATGAATCAAGAGCTCAAATATGATGAAGATGAGGCTTTTAGAGAAATAAATCGACAATTGGAACAATTTGAGAATAAGCCTAAGCCAAACCTAAATGAAACCGAGCCAATCAATTTGGGCAATTTAGAAGAGGTCAGAGAAACCATGATAAGCATTCACACCGAGGAAAAAACCAGAGATGCATTGATCCAGCTCTTGTTTGAATTTAAAGATGTGTTTGCATAGTCTTACGATGATATGCCCGGACTGAGTGTTTATTTAGTGATGCACAAATTACCAACTTACCCCGATCACCCACCTGTCCAACAAAAGCAAAGAAAATTCAAAACAGACGTCAGCGACAAAATTAAAGAAGAAGTTACCAAACAATTGAAAGGCGGTGTAATCCGAGTAGTCAGATACACCACATGGCTAGCTAACGTAGTCCCTGTACCAAAAAAGGATGGGAAGATCCGAGTATGTGTTGATTACAGGGATTTGAACAAAGCGAGTCCCAAGGACAACTTCCCGTTACCAAACATCTATATCCTTGTCGACAATTGTGCCAAACATGAGGTACAGTCGTTTGTAGATTGTTATGCTGGGTATCATCAAGTCCTCATGGATGAAGACGAGGCTCAAAAGACGACTTTCACCACACCATAGGGAACCTACTGTTACAGGGTCATGTCGTTCAGTTTAAAGAACACCGGGGCAACTTATATGAGAGCCATGACTGCCATTTTCCATGACATGATGCACCAAGAAATCAAGGTGTATGTTGATGATATAATTATTAAATCCATAACACAAGAAGACCATTTTCGAGATTTGAAAAAATTCTTTGAGCGGCTACGCAAGTATGACTTGAAATTGAACCCTGCTAAATGTGCGTTTGGTGTCCCGTCCGAGAAACTCTTAGGGTTTATAGTCAACCGAAGAGGCATTGAATTATATCCAACAAAGATAAAATCTATTCGAGATCTTCCACCTCCAAAAACCAAGAAAGAAGTCATGAGTTTACTGGGAAGGTTAAACTACATCAGCCGGTTCATTGCACAGCTTACAACCTCCTGTGAGCCCATATTTAAGCTGCTAAAGAAAGATGCAGCGATTAAATGGACAGATGAATGCCAAAAATCTTTTGACAAAATCAAAGAATATTTGTCAAATTCACTAGTGTTGGTCCCACCTGAACCCGGGAGACCTTTGTTCTTGTACCTGACCGTTTTGGAGAATTCTTTTGGTTGTGTCCTCGGGCAACATGGTGCAACCGAGAAGGAGCAAGCCATCTATTATCTGAGCAAGAAATTTACTAGGTATGAAGCCAAATACACTCTGCTGGAGTGAACTTTTTGTGCCTTAACTTGGGTCGCTCAGAAGCTCAGACATTATTTGCTAGCCTATACCACATATCTCATAACTCGGTTGGACCCTCTAAAATATATATTCCAAAAACCGGTGCCCACGGGAAGGCTAGCCAAGTGGCAAATCCTGCTCACGGAATTCACATTTTTTATGTCACCCGCACGGCCATGAAAGCCCAAGCCTTGGCTGATCATTTGGCTGAAAACCCGGTTGATGATGAATACCAACCTTTAAGCACTTATTTCCCGGATGAGGAAGTAAGTTCAGTAGAAATAATTGCAGAAGACAGCAACACTTGGAAAATGTTCTTTGATGGAGCGGTAAATGCAAAGGGTGTTGGGATTGGGGAAATCTTGATTTCGCCCACATGACAGCATTATCCAGCCACCGCCCGTCTTCGGTTCTTCTGTACAAACAACACTGCTGAATACGAAGCTTGCATAATGGGCATGAACATGGCAATTGATGTGGATGTAAAGAATTATTAATCATGGGGGACTCTTACTTGATTATTAAACAAGCGCAACGAGAATGGGAAACTCGAGATACCAAGCTTCTTCCATATAGACAACATGTGGAAGATCTCAGCAAGAGATTCAAATCCGTCGAATTCAAGTATGTTCCTCGATTCCACAACGAGTTGGCTGATGTATTAGCTACCTTAGTTGCAATGCTTCCATATTGACCCGTTAGAGATTCTAATCCGGGAAAGACATGGTTATTTTAGTACAGTTGAAGTAGAACCGGATATCCAACCATGGTATCATGATATTAAAAGATTCCTGAAAACAAAAGAATACCCGGAGCAGGCAAGTGGAGATCAAAAGAGAACCCTTAGAAGGCTCGCCAGCAGTTTCTTCTTAAGCGGAGAGGTGTTGTATAAAATAACTCTCGATCTGAATCTGTTAAGGTGCGTGGATGCCAAAGAAGCTGAAAAGATTATGAACGAAGTGCATTCAGGGGTATGCGGTCCTCATATGAACGGATACGTCCTCGTAAAGAAAATTCTGCGGGTAGGATATTACTGGATGACCATGGAAAATGATTGCTTCAGTTTTTCCCGAAAGGGCCATCAGTGTCAAATACATGGCGACCTGATTCACGCACCACCCTTAGAGTTACATCCAATGTCAACACCTTGGCCGTTCGTTGCCTGGTGAATGGATTTCATTGGGCCAATCGAGCCGAGAGCTTCAAATGGGCACAAATTTATCTTGGTTGCTATCGACTATTTCACAAAATGGGTAGAGGCAATCACATTCAAAGCCATCACTAAGAAAGCAGTGGTGGATTTTGTGCACTCCAACATCATTTGTCGTTTTGGTATTCCAAAAACTATCATTACTGACAATGCCGCAAATCTAAACAGTCACTTGATGAGGGAGGTATGGGAACAATTTCAAATCACACACCGTAATTCCACCCCTTACCGGCCCAAAGCCAATGGTGCCGTTAAAGCAGCAATTAAGAACATCAAGAAGATCCTCAGAAAAATGATCCAAAGTTCTAGGCAATAGCACGGGAAATTGCCTTTCGCATTATTGGGATACCGCACAACCATGCACACATCAGTTGGAGCTACGCCTTATCTGTTGGTTTATGGCACTGAAGCCGTAATACCTACATAAGTTGAAATTCCCTCCCTTTGGATCATTGTCGAAGATGATATTGAGGATGATGAATGGGTCAAAACCCGATTGGAACAGTTAACTCTGATCGATGAGAAAAGAATGGCCGCAGTTTGTCACGGGCAGTTGTACCAACAAAGAATGGCCCGCGCTTATAACAAGAAAGTGCGGCCTAGGAATTTCGAAGTGGGGAAACTCGTCCTTAGGCGTATCCTCCCGCACCATGAAGAGGTGAAAGGAAAATTCGCCCCAAATTGGAAAGGCCCATACATCGTAAGAGTACCAAAAGGAGCATTTTACTTAGGAGATATTGAAGGAAATGACCCCGAAACGGTTGTCAATGCAGATGCAGTTGTCACACCTCCTTATTTTATACGCCCCGAAGGGGGTACGGGAGTTTTTCCACTTAAAGTG
>ML435239.1:0-55029 GCA_005239525.1 Nicotiana knightiana | reverse complement strand
GGGGGGGAGGGAGTTTCGATTATATTCAGCTAATGAAAGTAATTAATGATAAAACGCTAAACATCATAAGTTCGGAACACGTGGGGTTGTTCTTTTAAAAGAAAACTAAATTAAATTGACAAGAAGATAAAAATATTGTCTTTCATTCTGTCTCTCTTTTTCATTTTATTCTCTTCAAATCGAATGGAGAAACATTAAAAAAAGAAAGAAAACCAAACAAGCAAGCAAAAGGCAGCAATGCCCTATTTTAGAACTTAATTTCCTCATTTCGTTTCCAGATCACTTCGGTTCTTGTTTTGTGGATTTAATAATTTTTCTAATATGCGTTGGAACTTGGAACCTACCTATTTCTCTCTGAAAAGGGTATATATTTTGAGGTAAAAAACTTATCCAAACACGGTGTTTATACCAAAGCGTTAACCGATAAGCATGACATATGTTTTTTACCTGCACTTCTATCACTTAATTAATCACGATTAGTTAATGCATATAATTTTAATTGGTTTTAAAGATTACAAAAATCAATTATGCTGATAATTGGATGGACCAATTTAGCATTTCACTTTTGTAAGTTTAACGTAATAATGTTGGTGATCTTACATGAAGTATCTAGATCTTTAACTAGCTTAAAAATAATTTTTTAAAAGTTGGATGCGAAGATGCTATCTTGAACTTTATGGTCTTTGAATTTAAATACCGACGCAAGAAGATACAGATCAAGAAGTTGAGGAAGTTTCAACAATATTGTAATACTATGAGCTTAGGCAAAACATTAATGTACGTGAAAAAACCAAGTATAAACTTCATTAATTAATCAATTAATAATAATTAACAGCTGTTGCTTTATATGTGTCAAAATATAATGCAGAAGTGATCATACCAGAATTTTGCATGAGTTTGAACACTTAGGCTAAATTGTGAGGCCCCGCTTAACTGACATTTTTGGAGCCAGCCATTAGGAAAGAATATAGTACTGCTTTAAATCCTACTGTTTTCGGCTACTAGTGGATATTCTTTCTTGTATATTTTTTAATTTTTGTGCCAACCAACCAATTAGGAAAACGTTATATTACTACTTTAAATCCTACTGTTTTCGGCTATTAATATAAGGGGCTCTCCTAAGTTTCTTGTATAATTTTAAGTTGTTGTTAACGATCTTAATACTAGACGCTCTTCTTTTTTATATATTCTTTGTCTAAGAATCGGTGGGGTGTATTATCTTGAAAAACTTTTTTAGGGATGTGTTGGGTCATGTGAGAGAATTTGTTAGGGATGTGTTGGGTCATGTGATTGCGCTTTCACCTTATTGCGTAGTTCTGAAAAATGTATCATTATTTAGAAAATCAGATTGATTCCATTTTTTGAATTTCTAAATATTATTTCAACTCCATTTGGAGCCTGAACTATCCAATCACTTCGGAGCACACGAGGTTCTACATTACGTGGTAAAATGCTTAAAATATCATGAACATGAAGTATGGTTCTTGTAAGTATCTTCGACAGATTTTGGAAAATTTGAGAGGCACTTGGCGAGATTTAGTAGTATTGGAGAAGAAGTGGGAGTATGGGAAGGTTAAAAAGCAATTGCCGTGTATTTTAAACACAAGAAGCCTATTTTTACAAAAGTTCATAAATGGGGACAATTCTTGCAAATTCTCAGAATGACCCCTTAGACTGACTTTGGGAAAATGACCCGCTTTCAATATAATAGCCGAAAAAATATATATATTTTTGTATACATATCCATTCTATATGTTATATACAAATTTTATATACTATTTCAGCTACCAAATGTAAATAGTTTTTGGCGCAGGTTAAAAGTAATAATACCCCGACTTTGTATCAGCTCATTCTAGCCCAGCCCATATGGCAGTCCAGTCCGACCAACAGTCCCAAGTCGCAAGTGGATTTACATCACTGCTTCAGAATAGTGAAAAGGGAAGAAAAAAAAATCAAAATTTTGTTTTCCATTAATTTTTTTCCATTGATGGTAGAAAGTTCTTATGTACAATTCTGTACAGGTCAACGATAGAACTACTTATTCAAAAGAATTTACAGGTGAAGTGGGCGTTTAGGCCCCCCATCTGCTAGATAACTGGGAATAATAACCATGTACATTATGTACAAAGGAAACAAGTTGGTAAGAGATCAATAAGTCACCATGTCAGTCGCTGATGTCAAAATACTTGGGATCTCTTGGAAAATGATGTTCCACATGCAACTGCAATTTTAAAAACATGGTTTGTAATTAGTGCCCATTGAACTAACTGGGTTCCTCTGATACTACAATGGAAGGCAGGGAGCCCTCTACCGTGCCAAACAATATGTAATTCTGCATCCAAAGGACAACACACCCTTCCACAGAAGAATGAAGACAATAACCAAAGGGAATTCCGTCTAAGTCAGACAAGCACAAAAATACAGTCAAGCAATTATGAATATGCATGCATTTTATGAATGATGAACGCGATTACTGAGTTATGGGGAATCTCATACTATTATGTTCGAAGTCAAGCAAATGCTAAAATTTTCTGGTTCACATACTAATGACCAAAAGCATGCCACTCCACACAGGCATAAGATTAGCTTCATTTGGTTTCAATGGAGAAAACATAGTTCTCCATTTTGGGAGAAAGTAAGCACAGGTTGGATGGTTGGCACTTGGCAGTAGGCCATTCTTGCTGTAGTTGCAATAAATGGGGAAGATGGCAATCAAATGACAATGGCACTGTCATGATTCTTAGTCTGAATGTGAACTGTTGTTCTTTTCTTTCTCTGTAGAGACTCAAGTTTCCTTAATGGTCCTGAGGACTGCAAATTTCTAACAGGATGACTAAACAGACTGAACAAGAGCTAATAAAACACAATATAGCTCATGGCTGACATGGACTGAACTATGAGCAAAGGAGAAATAAGTGAGTTGATTCAGATACACAGAGAGAACCGTGCCAGCAAAGAGATATGAAGCCAGATAATCATGGACATTACAATAAGATGTGGCATGTCAAACAGTAATACCGCTTCATGAACTGTTAGATGAAGGGCACATTTATTTAACTATTTTACGTCTGCTGTCTGCAACACACAAAATTTAGTGTGACCATTTCTTTTTCTTGAGCCAAGTACGAAAACACATATTATGCAAGGTGGTGGTAATTCTCGAACCAAAAACATCTATCTGCTGACCCTGACCGGCTGCGACACCAGGTTGAATTTTGTGACCACCTCATCTGAAAACTAAAACTGCTTGAGAAAGAACAATCAGGGTCGGCAGACCCATATGGAGACAGGTGGGTGCTCGAACACCCATGTGAGACAAATTTCTTGTTATCACTGATCCTTTCTTTCTCTTTTTGTTTTTTCTTTACACCCCACCCCGACTTCCTCTCGCCCACGACACAACTCATGAAATCCGGTTGCCTTAATCCTTCTCTTTTCTTTCTTTTGCTCGTTGTCTACACCCACCCGATCTCCTCTCACCAACGGACACAATCACTAAGTATGGTTCTTCTCCCTCTCATGGTGGAACACCAACGACTGTAAAATCCCTAGGTCCCTTCTAGAGAACAAGGTTACTTAGTAATTAGGTCTACAAAATGCCTCTTACAACCAAACACATGGAAATATTTTTGTTAATGGATTGCAATGACACTAAAACCTAACAACTCTGTCGACAAAAATACCACGTTGAATTGAGTGAACCATCTAATTTAAAGGTTAAAAGTCAACGTTCCAAGCCTACAACAACAACAACAACATACCTAGTGTATTCCCACATTGTGGGGTCTGGAGAGGCTAAAATGTACGCAGACCTTACCCCTACCGTTACCCCTACCTTGTGAAGGTAGAGAGGTTGTTTCCAAAAAACCCTCTAAAAAAACAACTCTCAGGTTTGAACAAAGGTTCAAGCCTCATGCCACCAATTAACAAAGAATACTTTCACAGGATTCACATAAAAATATTAATCACCTGCTCGTAAAGGAACGAATTGCAAACACAAAATTAATCGAATAAACATGTCTCCTCTCCAACTGAACTGAGGAATTATATCCACACACCAACAAGTCTAAATTAGTAATCATAACATAGTTTTCTTCATATTAACCAATTTCTGCCCAGCAACATCCAGTCAACACACTGAGGCAACAGGGTAAACAGTGTGCACCTCAGAGGTCAATCTAGTCCAACATCACTAAATCTTTCTATGGTATTTATAGATGCTTTAGCAGACAGTAGATAGATAATGCAGCGTAAACCATATACCATGTTAGACATACCTTGCCTTCATCAGCATCTGAATGTCGTTGAGGGAAAACTACTCTCATATCGTTGTACAAATAGAATCGTCTTCCCCCTTCAGTGTCCATAACATTTCTTACTGTCGGAGAGGACTGATCATTTTTGCACTGAAGACCTGATTTTGAGCTCTTCTTGGGATAGGGACACAAGAACCAGAGATGTAGAGCATAACGAAGAACACTAGAATTAGCAGTACTATCATTCACCTTTGAAGTGTTATTAAGAGGTTTGGTTCCAGGATAGCCTGCCTCGCCACTACCATGAGATTTGCTAGAACACAGAATTGAATTGTTATGCAGCATAGAATCCTCAACACTAGTAACTGAAGGTGGTCCACTATCCATCTTTCTATCTAAACTCTTGTTTCCAGCTTTATCCAGCGACAAGTTAATCTTTTGACGTAAAAATGTCTGCAATTACATAACTAGAGTGAGATCACCATTGTCAGATGTGGATTCACATAAATGCTAGTATGACTTTAATCTAATGCTCCATGTATATCCCATCAAAACCAAAGTAATCACTAAAATATCATACACGAAATTGCGTTAGGTGGACACAACTGCACCTATCTTCCAGTTACACATTTACATGCAGAGATCATCCAATACCAATATTAGGAAAACAAATATTCAATTACAGTGAACTGAAACCAGGATCGCTTGCAAAGATTGTTCAGCGGACCGAATCATTAAGACCACTGAAGGAATCAACAGGCAACAATTGGGCTGCAGACAAACAGTTGCATTGGCTAGTGATCCCCTGTTTCACTTGTTTGGCTGAAGAACAATGCTTCATGCAATGGTGTTCAAAGAGTGAAGAAAAGAAAAGGTGTTAAAGGCTATGGCAACGGCGTAATATTTGGAGAAACTGTTTTGTTTCAACTTACTGTTTCACCAGACCCTCTATGCTGAATCGAAGCCCAAGGAAAGCAAAGAGATGGAAGCTTAATAGTTGAAGGATATGAAAGAACTCATAAATTTAGGATTTTCATACAACAACCCACATGGCAAGAGGTGACTGAGAAGCTTGTCAAAGATTTTCACCTTGTTGCAACTTCAGACTTCATGATGCAGAGGAAACTCATATTCTTTCCTACTCCTTCTTACTCTTCAAAAAGCATGGATCCAACAAATGAATTAGCTTCAAAATAACAACCATTGACCCAACAATCCCAAGCTAGTAGTAGTTTGCTATTGAATCCTCTATATCCATCCTACTCTATTGGCCCCTTTCATTTCAATGCTCAATGATTTGTATTTTAAGATAACTTAGAATACAACAATTAGAGATATTTAAAATCTCACGCTTATCCCTACATTGACATAATCTGCCATACTAAAGCTCATGTCAAACACCAAACCTAATGTAAAGGTGCCAATAACGACAAAACCTTAATGCAAACTAGTTGATACAGTCCATATGGACTCATTACTTCCCTCATATTTATTCTCGCTAAGTTCGCATGAATTTTGAGGGGTCATAAAATTTTTGTAACAACTTTCCTCTTAGAATAATACAATTAGAGATATTTTAAATCTAACGCTTATCCCTGCATTGACATAATCTGCCATATTAAAGCTCATGTCAAACAACAAACCTAATGTAAAGATACCAATAATGACAAAACCTTAATCCAAACTAGTTGATATAGTCCATATGGACTCATTATTTCCCTCATATTTAATCTCGCTAAGTTCGCACGGATTTTGAGGGATCATAAAACTTTTGTAAACAACTTTCCTCCATGTGCTTTTAGGTTTACCGAGTCTGCTCTAATACTGTCAATCATCGTAGTGGCGCACTTATAGACTGGTGCATTTGGAGGTTTACGTCAGATATGGCCAAACTATCTAATCTCTCCTCTTACCCTCTATATTACTATTTGCACCCGTTAATGTAATCAATCGTAAAAACTAGTATGACAACGCATTCAACCTTAACATTTGCATTTCGATATGTCTGGCTTTTAAGGCCAAGCTTTCATTGCGATATAACATTAGTTCTGCTCTCAATTTAAAGCTCGCGAATAGATTACTTATCTAGCATATGCAGGTGCTTCATGGATTTACTGCCTCTCAAGCCATTTTCCATCGCAAAATTGAACAAATAAACAAATGACCATGCTAGATATTTTCCAATAAGGAGATTAAATATGGCTCATACGCAATGTTGGTTGCAGGTCAGCCAAAGCATGATATCAACTGAAACCCCCTCCAAAATAAAAACATTTATGCGGAGTTATTATCCAATAATGTGTCACTAATAAATTTGACCAAGCAAAACCTAAGTGATGGCAAAATAAGGTAGCAATTGAACTTTGTCGCGCATTTAAAAATTTTCGTAATTTGTCTATGGTGTCTAGTTTGATGTAATCAACAAGACATTAAAAGCTTCAAGTGCTTTCGTTAATAAAGAAATAAGCAGCTCCCCTCCATTCCATTTATATGACACTCTTTTCATTTTTGAACATTTCAAAATGTTTAATGCAATTTCACTAATAATATTGTTCTATATAAATTTTACAACTTTCAAGCATTAATATTCACTTAACCATTCAACTTTTCAACTTGATGTGATGTTTTCTCCATTAAATAAACTATTCAACCACTACTTCAATAATTCCTTTATTACCACTAATATACTGAATAAGTCAAATTCACACTTTAAACTATCCAATCAAACACCATCATAAAAAAGGAATAGAGACTAGAGAGGGTGTTAGAAAGAAATTGCATGCAGAACAAATAGAGAATATTTCAAGTGAATAGATGAGGAAATGCAGCTTGTTGCATAACTATGATAAACAACAAAAGCTCTCTAAATTATATCAAAGTTACATGCTTTTCTCCACCTCAAGTTCACCTTTAAAAATAAAAATAAAAACACCTCAAAATGGTAATATAGCTTGAACCTACCTTAGTACCAGCTGGCATGTCACTCAAATCATAGCTACAAAAGAATGTATGGATAGGTGTCCTCTCTGGATTGCTGAGAACCTGGAAATAGCAATCAAAAGTTTGTACCATACATAATGAATTCAGGAAAGATAAAGAAAAACCAGAAGCAAAAATTACCAAAAAAAATATATCTCCTATAACTAGATGTCACAAAGAGCTGTAGCAGTCCTAAGGAAGGAAATTTCTACTTTGTTCTTATAATAGTGGTGTCTGGACCAACTTGTGGACCAACTTGTGCACAGAAGAAGGAACACAAAATTCTTCAATATCAAACAATTTTTTCTTCATCAAATTAGCAACTGCAACTGATAAGAGTGCTCAGAATTACAAGGATGGGTTCCTTTTTCCCATAGCAGAGATATGTTTCAGGGCTATCTCTTTTATGCGGAAATTACACTCATTAAAATAAGGCAATTCCACATGCACACGCAAGATGAGAGGATAGGAGCAGAATACCAGTTGTATGCGCCCTTTCATTGGTATACGTATGCGGCCCTTGTTTGTTTGTGAACCATTAGTGCTATAGTTCCTGATTCGTGAGCCTTTACCCTCACTACCTGGTCTTCCAAGATCTATTGATGAGTAGTACAGCAAGAAGTTATCGCCATCTACACTAGTTACTGCAAATGGAAGCTTCTGGGGATGTGGTGAGAAATTTCCTCCAGTGATATTAAGGACAGCAAGAAAACCATCAATTCTCTGCATGAGTATATTACAATTTGTCAACAAAAGCAATTCGGCGAACCATTTACAAGATCATGGCATGAATGCTTAAACAATGAGATCAAGGAAGACTAATGCACTAAAGGAAGACCAAGGATAAAATGGATGACATCTGAGAGAATAATAATAGCATCATTCTAGATAATTGCGGCAGTAAGATCCACCTGGCTCACTACGCTGGATGTCAAACGACCAGATAAGAGTGACTCCTCGAATGAACCAACTAAGGACCTTTTTACAGACAGTCCACTAAGACTTCTACCAAATCTTGCACATTGATTTGTCGGAGCTGAGTTTTGTGACTTGGACCGCCTCATGGCACTTTTACTTTCAGGCGTGAGACGTTCAAAGTTCATCTCAAAAACTTCAACATCTCGGAAAAAATCACTTCCCGTTCTGCAATCCTCTTCTTTCCGGGGAGATAGAATATCTGAAAGACTTCGATCAAGTGAATGTTCCACATCATTCAAAGTTAAGTAGTTATCGTCATGATCCTCCCAATAATTCCTTAACCATTCAGAACGTCTCACCCTCATAAGAGATTTTGGTCCAAGAGGAGAAAGAGACAGTGGTGGCGAGAATGTATTTTCTCCTGGTATGTGCATTGCCCCATCTTTCAACTGTGTTTTTATCATATCTGCACAAAAATCTAACCCAGGGGATGGAGGAGTAAACGGAATCTCAGATTCAGGCCCCTCGTCATGGAACAAAGGGCCATCTATGACAAAAGGGGAGACTCCTCGATAGGTCTCATTTGGTGAACAATTCCCCCTAGGTAAAGATGGCATGAACCAATTTTTATTACTAAAGTTGTCCGTGTTGCCTATATGAGCCTTCTTATGTTCTTGTGAGGGAGCACCATATTTATCAAGTGTGAAGTTGGAATTACTCCTAAAAACAGTACTACCACCAATATCCAGAGATTCACCTGCAAATTTATCTGGAACAACCATTCCATTCAAAGGTGACAACAAGCGTTTCCTAACTAATGAGTTTGTAGTCTCATTCATTTTGTCAATATCCCGAACCACAGTAGATGAGTGAACATCAGCAGATGGATTTGCTTCGAATAAATTAGCAGCGCTTTTCATCGCAATTTTTGATTCAAACCCGACAATCCTTGACGCAGGACTCTGGGTAGTAGTCCTTGCACCATTATGGGTTAAGAAGCCATGCTTTTCTGCAGAGTCAATCCTCAATTTATGCATGTTTGTCAAACCATCTTTATGAATACTAAGAACATCAGCATCCCTCGAAATATCCCTAGACGAGGCGAATGCAAAATCTGCGGTTGATGTGTGATTGCTAAGGCAACTCATGTGCATTCCACTCATATCACAGCTGCTCATATTGCCAGCAAATCTAGCAGGTGTTTGAACAAATGTGCTCAATGATGTGGCCACTTCCTCAGCAACACTGCTGGAGGGCACTTGAGGCAACCCCATCTCTAACTTAAAATTTGTTACTTCCCACAAACTTCTTGTCGAAATCTCAAATATCTAATCTACTACACTACCTAAATTCTATCTCCTGTCTTACAGAAATTCAATATCTAATAATCTCAGCGCCATGAAATTGCCAGCAGTTCAATCTCCTACCAATGGAACAAACCTAAATGCAGCACAACTAGGTAAAAGCTACAACATTATCTATCATCGCACACTCGATAACAACTACCTATCTATCAACGGAATTCCCAGAAATGTTTCATCGAACAATCCAGCATCTACATTCGACCTGAATAGGAAGTAAGAACAATAAGCACATGCTTCAAACCACTGTAATATACTAGACTTGCAACCCATGATTCGTTCCACAAGATCAAACCAAATCCTGAAAAAGGAAATGTAGAAACATTAGTCCTGTCTCCTAGTCAAACTAATCATCTGCAAAAAGAAAATGCTGAAAACATATTAGCTATTTAAGATACATTGCTAAGATCACCTAAAAACTCCGTAGGATTTATCTGATGAAAGTTTCAATTAATCCGATCTAAAATGAGACTGATCGTATAGACAGATAAGCTAGAGGCGGTTTTCAGCATAATCAATAATTAATATATGAACTCCACAGATTATATGAGCTAAAAAAGTAGCGATCAATTGCAATTTTCTCCTTCATTTCCTATGAAAAATAACTCGAAAAGTATCGTCGACATTCAAGTTCTCAGTTAACAATAATACGATCATCTTCAGTTATCAAGTCCTCCATCAAACAAAATTAACAATTTTAAATGATTAATTACAAATAAGGAAAGGGGGAAAAGGGAGAAAAAAAATGAGAAGATTATATTCAGAAGATACCCATTAAAACAAAAGGGAGGCACCAGAAATCATCTCTATGAAAACCAGAAGAAAAATGAGAGAGGTACTATTTGTAGTATGAATAGATAAGAGAAATGAAATTTCCCTTCTTTTTTATTTTTTCCTGTGGTTATTGGCTTTTGTGTTTGTTGTTATTCTTATACTCTCTTCCTTCTTCTTTACCTTTTAACTGCGCCTCCTCCTCCCTTTCTCTCCTTTCAAAGTATCCCCTTAACCATTTAATTTTCTTTCTGTTTCTGCCTAAGCAAAAAAAATAAACAACCCAAAAGAAGGTGCCAGTACAATGCACCTAACTCTCGGTACTCTATGCAACATTTGGTGTACCTTGTTTGGTCAAAGTTTAATATAATGATGGTTGTCAAAGTTGAAAACTTTTATAAGTTATATATACCTTTGGTCTCTTCACATTTACACTTTTGATAATAAATGAAATTTAAGATATTATTTTGATTTTTAGATTACTTAAAATAATGGTTGTATAAAATCTTAAAGTAGTTATTACCAAGTTTATCTGCTAGAGAAACGTTAGTGTACTTTCATTTTCGCCTCATCATATTATTGCTACCAGAAGAAAAGAGGCAGAGATAAAGCCAGCAAGTTAAATACTTCTACGAGGGAACTTGAGGGGAAAAAATACTTTTAACATTTAAGAGTAAGGACTTTTGAACGTATCATTTTAATCATGTTTATAATATTTGTATGACTATAAAAACTTATCACTTAAAATATAAAGTTTGAATTTCCAACTTCTTTCACTTGATATTAACACATGATTTGAACCCATAAATTTAAAATTATGTCTCCGCCTCTACGCTCAGCTCTCATTTTCTTGCCCCTTTAGGTTACCATCATACCTTATTGTACTAATTTCAATGGCAGCCCCAATATATTCTTGTGATATTTCATATCAGACCCTTCCTTATCACCTCCCCAAAGCTCTGAGGGGTCATTTGGTAGGGTGTATAAAAATAATACGGAATAAGGTGTATTAGTAATACATGAGTTAGTAGTACAAGTATTAATTTGCACATATTATTTCTTATCTATTGTTTGGTGTGGTGTAATAAAATTATAATGCATTACATAATTTTTAAGAAAAATAGTTGTTTACAAAAATGCTCTCCGTATCCTCTAGCTTTAAGGGACTTTAAGGATAATTTTGTCTTTAATCATGCTAATGCATGCATTAATAGTCTTGGTATTACTAATGTCATGGTTTTCTATGCATACGACAATGCCAAGTAGGATGTATAACTAATGCAAGTATTAGTTATACACAGATTGAAAAAATATACCAAACAAGGTATTAGTAATGCATAGAGTTAATGCTTGCATTATTTTTTCTAATACCTCCTACCAAATGATCCCTTAATGTATGTATTAGCATTGTTAAAGATAAAATTATCCTTAAAATCTCTTAAAGCTAAAGAATATGAAAGGCATTTTTGTAAACAATTATTTTTCTTAAAAATTATACAGTGCATTATAATTTTAATACACCATACTAAATAGTAGATAAGAAATAATATCTATAAATTCGTACTTGTATTATTAACTCATACATCACTAATTAATACATTACTAATACACCTTATTTCGTATTATTCTTATACAGCCTACCAAATGACCCCTTAGAGCTTTGGGGAGGTGATAAGGAAGGGTCTGATATGAAATAGCACAAGAATATATTGGGGCTGCCATTGAAATTAGTACAATAAGGTATGATGGTAACCTAAAGTGGCAAGAAAATAAGAGTTAAGCATTAGAGGCGGAGTCAGAATTTTAAATTTATAAGTTTAAGTTATTAATTATTAAATTTTAAATTAATAATTTATATATATTCAATAAACTTTTTAAGATAATACATAATTCGAATCAAAATTACTGAATTCAGTCAAATGGACTCTTAACACTCTAGCTCCACGTCGGCTGAGCATAATTTGAAGGTCTATTGCATAGAGAGCAAAGTTAGGCTAAAATTGAATTATATTTCTTGTTTTAGTCGATGGCCATTAAAGATAAAGAGGGGCCAAGTATGCAATACGTGTTTTGTATAGAGACTCCAAGTTGCGAGTTGTCTCTTATTCGTCGGCATTTGTGGCAGTGGACTCTACCTTCTGATGTTGATATTGCTCTTATCCTTACACTTTTCCAATATACTCATGGTTTTCATAACACTACATATCCACCCCCAACGGATTTAATTGAACCACTCAATTTTTTATTTTTTATTTTTTTGGGAAAATTTCATCGTCTCAATTTAAGTATTTTAATTGATTTGGCACGGGTATTAAAGTGGAAATTACAATTTACTGAGTTAAAATGGCATGTGTTCATTAGTAAAGAGAAAGTCAACAAAATTTTAGAACATTCTTTGAACAGAAAACATGCTCAGCACAAAGATACATTTTTATTAAAAAGGTGAGTCTAGAAATACATTTTTAAGTGAGGAAATGAGGAAAAAATCGTTTTCTCGAAGAAAAAAGAAAAAGATGTGGAACAAATAAATAGGGACAGCTTCAAAAAAGTGCCAACTGACTCCTCACATTTATTTTAAGTGTGCCGTATTTGTAAGTCTCTATAACCAGGCGGTTCATTAAATGATGGAATTGTAAATTGTCTTCCGTCCACTTTAATTGATCTTTTAATTTTTGATAATTTAATCAAAAAAAAATTTAAAATTATAATTGAAGCAAAGAGTCTAAGAAATATATTATAGCTCCAATGAACAAATAAGATTGATATGGTCAATTTTATTATAATTAATACTAAAATTTAAATTCATTAATATATATGAAAACAATAAAAAAAATCAATTAAAGTAAAAGAGATTGAGTTCTAAATTAATGTGAAAAAACTGAAATGACCAGAAAATTTATTGTATTTAAATTTGTTAAACTTTACCACTACTCTAGAAGAAATATAACAGATCCTTCTTTTGGATTTCCTCACTAGAATCATGAGGCAGTGAACTTAGTAAATTAAACAGCATTTTTTATCTTCCCTCATTTAGTCCCCTTGCCGAATTTCACCCCCCAAAAAAGCTATTCTTCTTCTATTCCAACTAACAAATCGTACATGCATGACACTTATATATTAAATAGGGTAAACGCAATTTACACTATCTTGTGATTCAAATATATCAATAAGTAACTTTTATAAGAAGTGGAATTTGTAATTTTTAAAAATAAGACAAATTATCTGTTATAACATATAAGTATGACTTGATATTGTAAATATTTTTTTATATTATTAGTGTATTTAAATCAAACCCATAAGAAGATAGTACAAATCTTTTTGGAACTGTGGAAAAATTTCTTTGGTAATTGTTCTATTACATTGGAGTTCTAAAACAAAAAAATGCATTGCGTATACAGTCGAAATCGGGTTCGTATGTTGTATGACCAATCGAGATCGAAACGTGACGGGTCAGAGCTCGATCCCGGATTATATCGAACTAAGGCGCGAAGTTAAATTGTTAAGCTCGTGACGCCGGAACCGAATAAGATCGAGGGAACTTTGTCGAGCTAAATAACGAAGGCCGAAATATCCGCGATTAGTTGGAGATCACGGCGAAAATCTCGGCACGTATTAAGGAGAGGCCGATTAATTAGAAAATCACGAGATTTTTACCTTTTATAAAATTGTATCAAGAGTAGGGCTCCCCCACTATTTAAAGGGAGGTCTGATTATTTGTGAAACACATTGTAACATATATCAAAGAAATAATATATTGATCATTTCCAGTTCTTTTTATCTTGTTAACTTGTTCTGTCATCGATTGAGGTATCTCTTGACTTGAGAGTTATCAACCTTCAAGGCTAAGACTGTTCAATTTTGTGGTTTGCATTTATTTTCTTGTCTTTAATTTCAATATTAATCTATTTTCTTAACTTGTATCAAGTTATATCACGTATCCTTAAAATTACGTATAAATTTAATTCTTATCCGATTTTGAGGGTAAACAGTTTGGCACTCACCGTGGTACTGAGGATAATAATGATTATTTGATACAAATCTCTGTAACACACACTGTTTTACACTTGCTCTTTGAAGTGTCTTTGATTCCAAGCTAAAATACAAAAAATGTCAAATTCCCAATCAGCACCTCTACACGTTGACAACGAGTCTGGTCACCAAGATGAAAATAAAAACATAGCACCCGATAACGAGATACCACCTGATGATCCCGCTGGAATTTCGATCGTAGATCCGATTGATGCTAATTTACATGTGGCTATCGATGCAAACTTGCCTACTGACCCCGAAAATAACATTTGTGGTGGAGCCTGATTGGCAACTCAAAACACACAAAACGTTGAAGGGAACGAGATCAGTCTACGAGTGATCTTCGAAATGTTGCAAGCACAACAGGTTGCAATATCTCAATTACAAAACCAAAATTGTGCACCAAACAGGGTTGAACCCGATCCTCCCCGGGAAGTCACCCACAGGGATCAACCATTTACAGAAAGGTCGAATGAAAACGAATCGGGGGCTAACCCCGAGATTATAAAGAAGCTCGAGGAATTGACGAAACGAATAGAATCAAGGGAGAAAAAGATCGAGGCCAATGATAAAAAGGTGAAAACCTACAATTCCAGGGTAGATCAAATACCAGGAGAACCACCGATATTGAAAGTCCTGGATTCCAAGAAGTTCGTGCAAAAACTCTTTCCCCCGAGCGCGGCTTCAAAATTGATCCCCAAGAAGTTACGTATGCCCGAGATTCCTAAGTACAATGGAACGGCCGATTCAAACGAACATGTCACCTTTTACACATGTGCCGCCAAAGGAAATGATTTAGAGGATGATGAAATCGAATCCGTCTTATTAAAGAAATTCGGAGAGACTCTGTCACAGGGAGCCATGATATGGTATCACAATTTACCACCTAACTCTATTGACTATTTTTCTATGCTTGCAGATTCTTTTGTTATAGCACACGTCGGAGCCATCAAGGTCGAAACCAGGAAGTCGGACCTTTTCAAGATAAGGTAGAAGGATAATGAAATTCTCAGAGAATTCATATCTCGATTCCAAATGGAACGAATGAACTTACCATCGGTCGCTGATGATTGGACAGTCCAAGCCTTTAACCAAAGGCTCAATGCTCAAAGCTCGGTGGCTTTAGAGCTGTTGAAACAGAATCTGATATAGTATCCAGCTGTTACTTGGGCCGATGTGCATAATCAGTACCAATAAAAAATCAGGGTCGAAGACGATCAACTTGGGGCTCCTTCCGGGTCCGTTTATCCCATCAGACTCGTTGACATAATCAAGAGAGATATTGACTGAGAACCAAGGTCGAATAGAAATCAGTATCATCCATATAATGGGGATCAAAGAGGCAACGGGTCTGGGTGAAATTCTATGATAAACGAAAGGAGTAATGATCGAGGTCAAAACAACAGGGGACTTATGACTAAAAACGGCTTCGAAGGTCCATCGGGCGCAAAGATGCACCGAGGATATCGGGATACAACTTTAATGTCGATGATGTCGCCATTGTATCAACTATTGGACGAATCAAAGATACCAAATAGCCTCGACCTCTACAGACCAATCCAACCTAAAGGGATCCTAACTAGATATGCAAGTATCATGGCACTCATGGTCACAGAACCGAAGATTGTCGACAATTGAGAGAGGAAGTAGCTTGTTTGTTCAACAATGGGCACCTACGAGAATTTTTGAGCGATCGATCCAACAATCACTTCAAGAACAGGGATTCTAACAAACAAGCAGAGCAAGAAGAACCTCAGCACGTCATCAACATGATCATCTGCGAGGTTGATGTCCCACAGGGGCCGATGTTGAAACGCACCAAAGTATCCATCACTAGGGAAAAATGAACTCGAGACTAACGTGTCAGAAGGAACTCTATCTTTCAACGACGAGGACACAGAAAGGATTGTACAGCCCCATAATGATGCACTGGTAATTTATGTACTCGTGAATAAAATTCGAGTTAAACGTGTGTTAATTGATCCAGGTAGCTTAGCCAACATCATTATATCAAAGGCCGTGGAGCAGCTCAGTCTACAAGACCAATTCGTACCCGCAATCCGAGTCCTGAATGGATTCAACATGGCATGCGAAACCACTTAAGGGGAAATAACATTACTATTCAATGTCGCCGGTACCATCTAGGAATCCAAGTTTTATGTGATCGAGGGTGACATGAGATACAACGCCCTGTTCGGGAGGCCATGGATCCACAACATGAGGGTAGTGCCTTCGACCCTTCATCAGGTGTTAAAATTCCCGACGCCGTAAGGGATTAAGACGATATACGGGGAACAAGTCGATGAAGTAATTCCGATATCAACACTTGCAACATCAAAGGAGCCAAGGTTGGAAGCAAAACAAGGGACCAAATAGCAATCATCGGTGCCAGCCTCGACCCAACCAGACAAGCAGGGGACTAACAAAGACGATGATTACAGGGTTCCACGATTCGTTATAGTACCCAATGACTCCAACGTTACCAATCAACGGTCAAAGAGCTGGAGCAGGTCATATTGATCGAACATCTGGCCGATCAGAAGGTATACCTGGACACGGGGTTAACTCCCGAGCTCAGGAAATAACTCATTCAATTTCTTATAGCTAACATGGATTATTTTTCTTGGTCCCATATCGACATGATAGGGATCCCACCGGAGATCACCACTCACAAGTTGAGACTGGACCCAAAATTCCATCTGGTCAAGCAGAAAAGGAGACCCTAGTCCGAGATCAAACATGTTTTAATCAAGGACAAGGTAACTAAACTCCTTAAAATAGGATCCATCCGGGAATTCAAATACCCGAAATGGTTAGCAAATATAGTAGTAGTCCCTAAAAAGGGAACAAACTGATAATGTGTGTGGATTATAAAGGTTTAAATAAGGCATGCCCTAAAGACTCTTTCCCTTTGCCTAACATCAATCGCATTATTGATGCCACGGATGGCCACGAGATCCTCAATTTTCTCGATGACTACTCTAGGTACAACCAAATACGAATGAACCTGGATGATCAAGAAACGACCTCTTTCATCACTAAGTATGGCACATACTGCTATAACGTGATGATGTTTAGGTTAAAAAATCCTGGTGCCACTTACCAACACCTGGTAAATCGGATGTTTGAAGAACAATAGGGAAATCCATGGAAGTTTCATTGACGATATGTTAGTTAAGTCCCTATGAGAAAAGGATCATTTAAATCATTTGTAAGAAACCTTCACATATTGAAGAAGTACAACATGAAGCTAAATCTAAAAAAATGTGCGTTCAGAGTCGGATGAGGTAAAATATACCGGGTTAATGGTATCCAACCGAGGAATCAAGATCAACCCCGACAATATCAAATCTATCGAAGATATCACGGTAGTGGACAATGTGAAGGTCGTGAAAGGCTAACCGGGCGCATTGCCACCCTGGGATGATTTATCTCGAGGTCTTTCAATAAGAGCCATTGATTTTTCTCGTTACTGAAGAAGAAAAACAACTTCACATGGATCCCGGAATTCCAACATGCCTTGGAAGAACTTAAGCAATATCTATCGAGCCCACCACTACTTCACACGTCGAGGGCAGACGAACAATTGTACTTGTATTTAGCAGTATCGAAAATAGCGGTAAGTGAAGTCCTGGTCTGGGAAAAACAAAGTACGTAATTTCTAATTTATTATGTTAGAAGGACCATAGGTGAGGCTGAAACAAGATATCCTCACCTAGAAAAATTGGCGCTCCCTCTTCTAAGTGCCTCTAGGAAACTGAAACCATATTTTCAGTGCCATCCTATATGTGTTGTGACAACTTACCCATTAGGAAATATAATGCATAAACCCGAACTCTCGGGACGATTGGCCAAATGGGCCGTAGAAATAGCGGGTATGATATTGAGTATCGACCCCCGATAGCTATTAAGTCTCAAATTTTGGCAGATTTTATGGCCGATGTAAAGTCGGCCTTGATACCCGAGGTCGAAAGGGAGTTGTTGGTAAATTCAGGAACGTCTTCGGGAATCTGGATCCTCTTTACGGAGGTGACTCAAACGCAAAGGGTTCCAGACTTGGCATCGTACCGAAGCCACCCACAGGCAATATAGTTAGACAATCCGTTAGAACTGTGAAATTGACTAACAACGAGGCCGAATATGAGGCCATGATTACAGGCATCAAACTGGACAAAAGCTTCAAGCGGAGGTGACCGAAGCTAAATGTGACTCCCTTCTAGTGGTGAACCAAGTTAATGGAACGTTCGAAGTCAGAGAAGAACGAATGCAAAGGTACCTAGATAAGCTGCAGGTAATATTACATCGGTTCAAGGAGTGGACTTTACAGCACGTACCTCGAGATCAAAATCGCGAGGCTGATGCCCTTACAAACTTAGGGTAGTCGTTCGAAGACGACGAGCTCAACTCGGGGGCAGTCGTACAACTCATGAGATCGGTAGTAGAAGAAGGTGACGCCGAAATAAACTCAACAATCCTAACTTGGTATTGGAGAAATAAATATGTAGAGTATTGGAAGACCGGTAAACTGCCCTCAGATCCAAAAGAATTGAGATCCCTGCACACGAAAGCAGCCCGATTCAGCTTATCCAAGGACAGAACCTTGAGCAGAAGAATGTTCGATGGCCCGCTAGCAATATGTCTGGGACCGGTAAATATCGAATACGTTCTGAGAGAAGTCCACGAGGGAACCTGCGAAAATCAATCAGGCGCCGAATCATTGGTTCGAAAGGTAATCAGAGCCAGTTATTACTGGATCGACATGGAAAAAGATGTGAAGGAGTTCGTACGAAAATGTGACGAATGGCAATGACATGCTCCGATGATACACCAACCCGGGGAACTGTTACATTTGATTTTATCGCCATGGCCATTCATGAAGTGGGGAATGGACATTGTCGGCCCCTTCCATGGGAACCGGGTAAGGCTCAGTTTATCTTGTTTATGGCTGACTATTTTCTAAGTGGGTTGAAGCAAATGTGTATGAGAAGGTCAGGGAGAAGGAATTCATCGACTTTATTTGGGACCACATCATATGTCGGTTCAGAATGCTATCCGAAATTGTATGTGACAACGGGAAACAATTTATCGACACTAAAATGACCAAGTTTCTCGAAGACCACAAGTTCACCCTAATGGGAACGGACAAGTCGAATCGACCAACAAAATCATACTCCAAAACCTTAAGAAAAGGTTAACCAGTGCAAAAGGAAAATGGAAGGAGATCATGCCCGAAGTCCTTTGGGCATATCGTACGACCTCAAAGTCCAACACCGGGTCCACTCCGTTCTCATTAGTTTATGGTGCCGAAGCTCTAATATTGGTCGAAGTCGGGGATCCAAGTTTCAGATTTTGATATGCAACAAAGGAATCAAATGATGAGGCCATGAATACGAGCTTGGAGCTATTGGATGAAAGGCGTGAGGCCGCCCTTGTTCAAATGGCTACCCAAAAGCAACAGATTGAAAGGTATTACAATCGAAGGGCCAAGCTTTGATACTTCAATTCTGGGACTTATTACTAAGGAAGGTCCACTAAATACTCGGAATCTAAACGAAGGAAAGTTGGGTCCAAACTGGGAAGGACCGTACAAAAGGAACGGATCGAAAGGTATTACAATCGAAGGGTCAACATTCGATACTTCAATATCGGGGACTTAGTACTAAGGAAGGTCACACTAAATACTCGGAATGTGAACAAAGGGAAGTTGGGTCCGAACTGGGAAGGACTGTACCAAATTCTCGAGGTCACCAGGAAAGGATCCTATAAGCTCGAAATGATGAACGGAGAACAACTACCGAGCAATTGGAATGTAACTCACCTAAAACAATATTACTGTTAAGGTAAGATCCCATTCATTTTCCTTTATCTGTATTTCGGACTAACACTTGCAGGTAATCAACAAGAAGCAACACAAAGTCTTTAGGTCTGAAAGCACGTGTTGCACTCTTTTTCCCTTGAACCAATTTTGTCCCAAATGGGTTTTTCGGCAAGGTTTTTAACGAGGCAACAAATAAATTGTGATAACTTAGAATCTAGGCCGGCAACGAATCGGTAACGACAATCAAAATAGTATTCGAGGCCTCACTTAAATCAACCTCGAATACTGGGGGCATTACCCTCCGATGTCAACTTTAGCATGGAAAGAGATCTCAGGATTGAAGGGTCTCGATTGATAGGATTCAATGTAAGGGACAAACGGTCGAATGAACCGTTCCCACGTATACTGCTCAAAATCTGACGAAAAGCATGTACAAATACATCCTTATTACACACAAGAATAAAGAGAAGTTTCTTTTTTGCAACCATCTTATATGTTAATATGTCTTAAAATTTCTTCTCCACATTCTTAAAGAATTTCCTACTTCCGATCCGCTAAAGGTAACGAGCGCAAGGGACACTTATAACCAGAGTTCGAATAATCACTCTGTCACTCGGGGACTGCCGTTCGAAAACAAACTCGGATGACCCAAGCCACTAGGCTTCGGGGGCATAAGACCTATTAGGCAACCCCCAAATTTTAAAGGCCACGACCACCCTCGCTCGGGGAGTTTTATCTTGGTCAAGGCCGAATAACTCGGGAAAGCAAGTCCAATGGGCGGCTTCCAAACTAAAAGACTACGGCCACATTAACACAACTCGGAGACGTCCCAGACCCGTAACAAAAGATAGGCCTTTAAGAAAGAAAATGTTTCATAACCAGTTCTAAAGGCTAACCTCAGCAAGCTATAAACCTAAACTATATTGGGAAAAGGATTTCGGTAACACAAAATCCCTACAAAATGCCTTATCACAAAGTAACATTAAAGGCAAGGTTTGTTCGAACTTTCGAACATAACCTCTTATCTCATGCTAAGCCATTTCGACTTTTTGCGAACACAAATGATAAAACAAAGGAAAAATCTGAAAGCTAAAAGGGAAAGAAAGCCTCATATATATATTTACCAAAAATTCTTTTTACAAGGGCCAAATTACCCCGATATGAAAATTTACAATAGCCAAAATGTCCAAGACAAAAAGAAGAAGATCCTAAATGGCCTAATCTTCATCGGGGTCCACATCACTACCTACGAGGTTTTTGGCGCCATCGGACTCACCCGACTCCTCAGACCCCTCGGAATCCTCCTGGGGATAAGCCAACTTCCAGTCCCTGGCTTCACATATTTTGGCATTCTCGATTCCAGCAAGTATGTCGAAGTTCTGAGCATGGACTCCCTTGAGGGCCTCCCTTCAAGATTTCCACCTCGCATGCTTCATCATGTTTTTGTCTTGTTCCTGAATAACCTCAACATCAACCTTGAACTGAGCCACTTTATCATCGGCCTCGATCTTGGCCACAACCACCTTTGACTTGGCCACCTCGAGCTCCTAGGCCAGATTTTCTTGATCTGAAACAACCGAGTTCAGCTGAGATTGGAGCTCCTCGATCTTCTTGGCCTGCACCAAGGCCTTTTCTTTTGCAGCCCGGAGCTGGACCTCAGTCGAAGCCAGTTGTTCTCGGGAAGTCTCCTTCTCCAAAGCCAGGCGATCCATATTCTTCTTCCACTATTCAGCCTCGGCTTGACCGTATCCTCCTACCCTCGAAGTTGTTGTATCTGGTCAATATTCTTTTGAACCTGCGGGTTCGGACCATTAGCCGTTGAGTTTGATGCATCATCACTAACTTCTAAAACTCTCCTTTACCTGCTCGTCCAAGTCAACATGATCCGTCCGAGCCACTTCTAGCTCGGCTTGGGATTTTTCACTAAGGAGCTTGTAAGCATCCTTCTTCTCAACAAGCTCCCGAAGCTCGACCTCGTGACGCTTGAACTCCTCCCGGTGTCGGAGAAAGGCCTCATGATGAAGCACCGAGGCCTACAAGCACAAACGAAAATGTTACGGTTGTTCATGATTAAATCTAAGTACATAATGAAAGGGTATTTGAAATTACCCGATTCAGCACCTATTGAGCTTCGTTGAACAGGTAGGGCGCTTCCACCTTGCTCATTAGCTGATCCTCTTCGGTCACCGAGCATCGAAGGTAACTAGCAATCCCCACCGGGACAGAAATAACCCGAGCGTCCTCTAGAATGGACATAAAAATTGCTCGTCTCTGAGTAGGATCAAAACTCGGAGCTGGGAACTGATTTACTAATTTTGGGCTCGAAGAAGAACCGTCAGCTCCCGGGGATGGTATCTTATTTAGTACTGATAAGTTGCCCAACCCGGTGACGTCTTCCGAAATGGTTGAATCTAGGTCATCGAAGAAATTGTGGAAAGAGTATGCTGCTCCTTGGTATTCTTCGTTGAGGTTACCTTTCAACATCTGAGCTTCGGTTATCATAGAATCGGTAAGCGAAGGCGAACCGGATAGATCGATCACCCCAAACGCCTCCTTAGGCCCATTATCTTATGACCAAGAAGCACCAGTCACTATCTCTTTTTCGACCTCCCTTGCTCGGGGCGAAGAGGTCTCGACCCTCCCTGGTTTGGAGGCTTCATCCACAGCTTCTTCTACGACCTCCATGGCTTGAGACAGTTCGGAACTGCTTCTCACGCGGGCCACCAATTCAGATTCTTCTTCTTCTTCTTCAAACTCATCCCTCAACCGACAGAGTAAGTTCGATGGGAGTTGTCGGGCGCTGGAATTCTTAGGTTTGCACGCTAGCCGCTTTCTTGGTCTTTTCTTTTCAGGGCTCGAGGAACTCAGAGCTTTTCTTCTCTTCTTCCCTTTATCTTGATTCAGAAAATGAGGATCAGCGAATATGTCATCATCGCCAAGCGGAGGTTTCATCTCGACATCCTTCCCAAGGCCTACAAAGGAAAAGAGATGAGTAAACTCGAAAAGAAATCCAAATAATGTCAGTTCTAGGAATGAATCTTACTGTGAGAACGGGCCTCCCATCGGCCCTTTGAGAGTTTGTGCCACATGCGCTCAAAATATGGTTTGTGTGATACAATTCCCTCGACCCACTCATTGAGTTAAAGAACTGCATCCGGCATCCGAGCAACAGCTGCACCACGAAGCATCAGTTAGATGAGATAAAAAGGAAAAGTAATGAACAAAAAAGATGAGATTATACTTACGTTTCATGTTCCATTTCTCGGGAAATGACATTTCTTTAACCGGGATTAGATCTGAGGTCTTCACTCGAACGAAACGGCCCAACCATCCTCGATCTCGGTCCTCGTATTTTCTCGAAAATGGGGCCTTAGTGGCCCGATGGGCAAGCTTTATCAATCCCCCTCGGTGAAGTCAGAGATTGTACAGACGTATGAGATGGTCAATGGTGAAGGGGCACTTGTTGATTTTGCTTTCAAAAAAATGGAGGAAAATCACTATTCTCCAAAATGAGGGATGTATTTGACCAAGGGTCACCTCGTACCCTCTTACAGAAGGCGATAATGATCGGGTCTAGAGGCCCCATCGTGAAAGGATAAGTGTAAATACTTAAAAATCCATCCACGTGGGTAGTGATTGACTCCTCGGGCATAGGAATCACCACGAGTTTACCGGCCCAATTACAGTCTTCCTTGACTTTGGGGAGGAATTGTCAGTGATGGAACAATTTATCTCTAGACCGACTCGCATCGGCCTGATATGGAAGGGGTTTTCTCGACCTTGGAGTCGGCCCTGGTTGGGCACCCCGTAGGAATGAAAATAGTTGAAGGAGGTTCCGGTGTCTTTTCCTCGACAACAGTGGACAGAGCCTTTTCTTCTTCAAACAGTCTCGAGGAAGATGTAGTCTCCTTTTGAGGAACAAATGTAGAAGTCTTTGCCATTGCTTCCGAGTAAGGGTGAAAAGATGGTACTGATGAAAGAGAGGGTGTATTGGACGGATAGTTGCAGAATACTATAAAGGAAGAAGTTTTGAACTTAAGCTGGAAAACCAGAGGATGAAGGTGGTGAGATTTTTCTTAAGCGCATATGAACAAGCGTTTGAATGTAAAAGTTTTAATAAATGAAAGGGTGAAGTATTTATAGTTTGCAAAACGGCGGTTCGAAACCCGTAGTGGCTGACTAACAACTGACACACATTTAATGACTTGAAGACTGGACCGACGGGATGTTTCAGTGACCTTTGGTTGCTTACGTCATGATTTACCGAAGCAAGGCTCGGAAGTTCATATCGTTTTCCGTCGTCTTCTCTCCGAAAAATGAGGGGACTAGCTGTATACATTCGAAACTGGGTCCGTATGTTGTATGACGAGTCGAGACCGAAACGTGACAGGTCGGAGCTCGATCCCGGATTATATCGAACCAAGGCGCGAAGTTAAATCGTTGAGCTCGTAACTCCAGAACCGAATAAGATCGAGGGAAATTTGTCGAGTTAAATAATGGAAGGCCGAATTATCCGCGATCAATTTGAGATCACGGCGGAAATCTCGGCACATATCAAAGAGAGGCCTATTAATTAGCAAATCACGAGATTTTTACCTTTTATAGAATTGTATCAAGAGTAGGGCTCCCCCACTATATAAAGGGAGGTCTGATCATTTGTGAAACACATTACAACACACATCAAAGAAGCAATATATTGATCATTTTCAGTTCTTGTTATCCTGTTAACTTGTTCTGTCATCGATTGAGGCATCTCTTGACTCGAGGACGATCAACCTTTAAGGCTAAGACTATTCAATTTATGTGTTTGCATTTATTTTCTTGTCTTTAATTTCAGTATAATCTATTTTCTCAACTTGTATTAGGTTATATCACATATCCTTAATATCGTGTACAAATTCAATTGTTATCCAATTTTGAGGGTAAACACATTTATTACTTTTTTTCCAAATTAATGTCAATTAAATGAGATATTTAAAAGAGATAAAAGATAATTTAAACATATACTCTTACCGATTAAGTTTATTAGATATCTTTCTTAAAATGTAAGAAAACCTTAGAATATCATAAATTATGAACCATGGATAGTAGTAATCTAGAAATTTAACACTGAGCCAATTTGCCCTAACGCGTAGCATCTGATTAGCATCAAACACGCAAATGTACTTTCCCACTAAAAATAAAAATTTATGTGTTGAGATAGAAGTTTTGAAAGTGATAACAAATAGTTGATATGCTTGGTATAAAACGTACTTATGTCCACCTTCATTTTTTTGGTTAAAATGCTCTTAAATAAAATATAAATCCAAAGAAAGTTAATGAGGGGAAGGGGAATGAATTGAATAAGAAGAGGTTATAAAAGAACTACTACAAAACAATATTAGGAATACAAAAATAAAAAAAATTATCAACTTAAAAGTACTCATAAGTTGAAAAATTATAAGTTAAAAATAAACAATTTACGTATTTTAATTTCTTTTAGGTTATAAGAACTTGACTTATAAATATATTAGATATTCACTAATTTCATAAATAATGCTAAAGTTAGTAGTTTGACTAACTTATAAGTACAGTCACACATCCTTTTTGTTATTTTTGACCATTTTGGAGTTAAATTGTACGGTTAAGTTAGTAAGTTTGACCGGCAAGTTAATAATTTTCGGGCAATAGGGGCGGATTGACATATGTGGCAACTAATACTTTGTCGTTGAGATCATCACGGTCGGTCGAAAAAAGAGAACTACTCTAATATTCTAATTGAAGTGGTACTTCTACTACCGAATTTGAAATTACGTCCTCCTTCCTGTGAGAAATCAGGAGCAAAGGGCAAATGCATGTGCAAAGATTTGGAAGTGAGTTTAACCGTAAAAAGAGGTACCATTTCAATTTTTTGGTTTCTCGTCCGGTGCCGGTATTCATCTTGGGACTTGATTAAATTCAAATTCACGTCGAAAAATTTGACATTAAAAATTGAAATACTCTCTAACAAAGACGATTTCACTTTTAAAAACTCGAACTCGAAACTTCTGAAGAAGGATAAAAAAGATTTACCACTCGGCTATAACCCTCGGTAGTGGTACCATCTCAAGTTGATTCTCGAGCCCTTACTGAATTAATGACCTTATTTGGATATTATACTTGACTAACGTGTAATGCTCTTATTGAATAGAGATGATAGAAGCGTAGGCATGAGGTGACGCGTGCCCTTCAAGTCACAGACCTTTTCATTGTTCCAACCGACACATATGAATGAAAGTAAAATTGGCATAACGCACTTGTCCATTTTGGTATTCTCAATCAAGGAATATTTTAGGGTTGCCGTGTTTCCTTTCTTATCTTTCTCATTCTGCCATATTAATTTTTTTTTCTTCCATTTGATGTTCAGTATTAATTTTAAGGTTCGGCTAATTCAGACTCTTGAGAAAAGGCTTCATTTTAAGAAGTACAACACTCTTTTTTAAAGACGATTTTATTTTAAAACTCGAACCTAAACTTTTGGTTAAAAATAAAAAATACTTTATCGCCCATCATATATTGCCATATCAATATCAATTCTCCGCTTCAGGCCATAATGCTCTCTGTTTCTTCTTAAAGCTGATTTCTCTCAACCCCATAAATATACGAATGTCTTCGTTGCATCTTTTCTTGAAAGTTGGACAAGGATAAGGTATCCCTTCGTCTAACTACGAGCAGGACGAACGTTTCATTGTCCCCTCCATGCACCCTTCGGGAAACGGGGTACTGCAGAAATTTGATTAAAGGAAAAGATAATGCTTTCAAATGTGATACAGAATCTTTCCTTACGGCTGAAAACGCTCTTATCATTAACTTAATTGGCGTGCAGGTCTACGATTAGAAGACCAAAGAACTGATCAATTTATCATGTATAAATTAAACAACATCAGACTTTTTTTAAAGCCACTATCTTCTCGATGAATCCGTCTTTTTTCAGACTTTGCAAATTATGTGTATTTACGGAGTATTAAGTAATACCAATCCACCTTTATTAAATGCGAAAAATAGAATTTCTCTAACGGACAAAGATATTTTTTTCTCTCCAAATTTTCACTATCACCTCTGAAAATCTCCAAAAGATCCATTGGCAAATCCGCTATACCCTGTAGTTTACCCTAAAGTTCAAGTAACAATTAAAATTATATTGTGATTTTAAGGATAAACGATTTAATCCAATACCAATTAATAAACAATGAGCTAAATAGATAAATTGAACAGTAAAATAAATAAAACTAGTGTTCTTACCAGTACTTCGACCTCGATTCGAGATGGTCTCGAGGTTGGATAACAAAGATAGTAAAGAATGGAATAAGCAACGATGAACAACAATGAATAGCAAGTGAAACAAAGAGCAGCGTATGTATGTATTCTTTTTCAGTGAATAATGATGATCTACAAGTGAATGAGATCCTCCTTTATATAACAAAGAAATTCTAAATAAGGTACAATTCTAATAATGAAAATAAATCTCACGATTGGCGTCAATAACCGCTTGATTCGATCTGTTCTGCGATTTTTGCCGTGATCTTCGGTCGGTTGCTAATATCTTGCTTCCGTTAAAATACCTCCCTCGACGTCAGTCATGTTCGATCTCGATCTTCAGCGAACACTTCAATTTTCACACTAAATATTCAATCTTCGAACTCGGGCCTGGTCCATTACGAGCTTACCTTCGAGGCAGCTCCCGTGCCTATGAAATCGGATATGCCCGATTTCGACCGTATACAGATAGTCCCCGTGTTTCTTAGAGTAAAATGATAAGAAACGGTTTGAGCCTCGATTTTCTAAAACCTCAACCATGATGTAAGAGACGGACGTGACCGAAATGTCCCGTTGGTACAGTTTCCCAAATCATTAATGCCTGTCAGCTAGTGGTCGGCCATTAGCGCCACCGAACCGTCACGTGAATCTATAAATATACGCTCATTTGTTGAATCAAACTTTACTTTTGCTCTAATCAAACTTCTAATCCTTCTAACTCTCTCCATCTTCTCTCTTTCGCCGCCTGTTGAGCCACCCTTGTTAGCACCGAAACCACCAGTTTTTCATCTTCCTTTGCCCTTCTTTACCTACATCAATAGCGAAAACCTCAAAAATCGTACCACAAAAGGAGAAAGCTTCCTCCTCTTCTCCCAGCTGTCCGATGATAAGGCGCTGGTGGAGCCGCTTCCTCATGAATACGTTCCTGGCCCGTGTATCCTAAAATCTGATTTCAAGATCAAAAACCCTTCATCGGTCCCAGGCCGATGCGAACATGTGTCGAGGTACATGTGTTCCATAACGACGAGCCACCTCGAGGTCATGAAGAGGGACTGCAACTGGAGTTTCGAGGTCATGGTGCAAATCCCTGCTCCCAAAGAGAGCATCAGTACTCATGTGGAGGGGTTTCTAAGTGTTTACACTTACCCCTTCACATTGGATCCCCTAGACCCGGTGATCATTGATTTCTGCAAAAGATATCAGGTCACCCTCGGCCAAGTCCATCCCTCGCTATGGCGCATAGTAATCATGTTGCATTTCTTCTCCAGCAAGGATGAGGGGCTAGAGTTCACCCTAAACCACCTCATGCGGTTGTACCAGCCTCGACTCTATCGAGGACTGATCAAGCTCCAATGTCGGGAAACGAAGGCCTTGTTCTCGAGCATCGAAGAGGATAAGGATTGGGGTTGGATGAGTCGGTTTATACGGGTGAGGACCTGTGATATCATCTTGGAGGAGAAGATGTCGTTTCCCGAGGAGTTGAACCCCGACCGTAAGTGATCTTTTAAACTTTATTCTTCGACTTTGCCTAATGTTCTCTTTTGACATGCAGTTGTTCCTTGGATGCCTCAAGTGGTACCCAACCTCGAAGATTGGGTTCGGAAGTTAGCCTCGACCTCCTCCCATGCCGAACGCGCATGTCGTGATTTGGCGAAGGGTAGATGGGAGGCAAAGAACCACGGTAAGGATCTTCTTTCTCATATTCGGAAACACTCTTTGTACTTCATTCATCACTAAGCTTCTTTTATGTAGGCCTGACCAAAGATGCCATATTGAGGCCCTCGAGTGGAAAGGAAGAGGCCAAGTCCCCGGTTCCGAAGCCGGGGAAAGACAAGAAGAGAAAGGGCGCCTCGCAGTCCGAGAACCCCAAGCCCAAACCTCATAGGGTAAGGAGGAAAGTGATCGTTCTCACGGTGGACTCGCCTCCGAAACCTGAGAGGAGAAGAAGAAGAAGAAGAAGAGGAAGAAGAAGAAGAATAAGAAGAAGGTGACTTGACACTAACGGTCCGACCCGGGAAAGCCGTCGAGGTCGCCAAACCTTCTGAGCCGACAACGGTTGCCGAAATCAAGCCTCATGTCGAGGATGATTCCAAAAAGGATTTAGGTGAGGATCCCGAATCGCCAGAGGTCGAGATCATCTCTCGACCATCCGCAACTACACCGAACAGGGCCGGTTTTGAAGCTCCGAAGATCGATCAGAGCCCCCCGAGCGACTTACTCGGGGCCATGACAGCAGGTCACTTGCCTTCTCTGCGGACTTTTTCTGAGGAGGAAATAAGGGAGGCTCTAGAGTTGAAGACCCCCGATATAGGCGGAATATTTAGTGTAGGGGATCCCTTTCGGGATTGCTTCACTGGGGTCGACGATGCCTCCGATCTCAGCAACGCTTCAATTCTCTTTGAAGAGGCCCAACGTCTTCTATCTCGGGTAAGCATTAGTTGCTGCAATCCCCTCTCTTATTCTTTTTTCTTTAAGTCTGACATGCATCTTCCCTTTTTTGGGTAGGCCTTCGCCAAGTCTCGAGCCGACCATGGCCAGTGTGAATCCAAGCTTTAGAAAGTCTCGGATGAGAAGAACGCCCTTAAGCTTCTTTGCGGCCAAAAGAATGAGGCTCTGAATGTCACGACCCAAACCGATGGGCCACGATGGGAACCCGATACCTTACTCAACCGAGTACCAATGTAGTTGTGAGCCCGTAATTTTTACCTACCATATAATCCTATAAAAAAACATAATAAATTATTTAGTTTTATGATTTTTATTGAATTTCAGTGCTATTTGTGAATTAATTTTGCATTATGTAACCATAATTCATCTTTTAAATGTATAGATGATTTAAAGCGGATAATTAGGTGTGTAACCTTAGTTATTATAAATATAATTATTTGATATAAAGTAGGTTAATGTTTAATTTCTTGATTTAATTATTTCTTTTTAACAAAATTATAAAATTTTTCCTTTAAATGATTAGGAGTAAATTAAATGACATGACTCTTAATTAATTAATTTATAATTGGACAAAAACTAGTTTAGAACTAATTATTACATTTTTTAGTTTTGATTTAATTAATTAGTTGAGTTTATATTTTTCAAAAATGAATTAAAAACGGACCTGGGCTGGAATTGCCCAGGCCCAAGCAGCCTTTACCCAGGCCAGTCCAACCAAACACCTGCCCGGTCCAGCCCCAACCCTCCAAAACGACCCCGTCTACTAATTAAATAAATCTCAGCTGTTGATCTTCTCAGATCCAACGACTGGGAACTAATTAATCATTAACTATTAATATGTCCTAACCACCCCCATACCCCATTTGAACCCTAAGTATTACACCCCCCTATCCGTCTCTCTCACTCCTCTCTCTTCACACCACCGGAACCAGCATCCCCCACCATAGCTCCACCACTCTTCCGCCGTGCTCCGCCGGCCAGAAATCGCCTCCGGCAGTGGAGCTCAACCAAATGACCCCAAATTTTTACCATTCGACCTCCTCTTCATCCTCAACCACATCCTACTATTTGTTTCTTCAAAAAATCACCTGAAAACCTCCAATTTCGGATCTAAGAATCCGAAACCCTAAAACCCTATCTCCGACCGACTTGAAGATAACTAATGGCTCAAACCTACATGAGTCAATAACTCTTGATGAGAGCTATTGATTCATGTGGGTTTGGACCATTTCCAAAACCCCACCGGAATCCGGCCAAGGTCCGGCGACTTCAAATTTTCTGAAAAAAACCCGCAAACGGGTATCTCCCCACTCCCTTGTTATCTATTCTTGTTTCTTTTAATTTAAAACCATGAACTCATTGTTATCACTGTTTCATATTGACTTGTCGAGAATTTTCTTTAATATTTATTTTTCTCTTTTACTGTTTTCCTCGTCTAATTTACATTTGATTAGGTCAAAACCTTGAATGTATCTCATGCTTCGATTATTTGGCTCCCATTTCAATAATTAGGGTTGTGATAGTCGATGTATGTATTGTTCTAGGCTGCCTTGTTTGATTAATTCAAACAGTCATTATATTGTGATTGTTTCGTTCGTAAGCATGTTATTCGTTAGATTTTGCTGTTTTCCCCGTAGGTATTACTGATTTTTCTTTCTTCTTTCCTGTTTTTCTATTATTTGCTTAATGATCCACACATGTTAATTGGTTTCAAGACTTATTGAACGATCACCATTTGAGTTTAGCTTGTTAATTACTTAGGGTTTCAGGAAAGCTTAGTATATTATGATTTAAAAGCTTCTTAATCATTTTGGCATGACTTAATTAGGATTATCCTAAATAGTAGTCACCTAATCGTAATTGATCATGAATTATTAGTTTGTTGGGGGTTTTTATGACTGATTTTCTGAATCTTTTGTTCAAACCCGAGTTGTTTAGATTAATTGATTAAGTAGATAATTAATTAGAGACTAATTTGGTTAGGTAATAAAAAACTAGTCACACTCAAGTTTAGGGCGACAACTATGATAAATCACAAAGTAAAGTGAGCTACTAGGTCTAATAACAACCTAATGAGTCACTTGAACTTGGAAGAAACAATTTATCCAATTAAGCTAAGTTAGCTAAATGACTGGTGTTAATTAGGATAATTACCCAAATCAACTTAAAGGTCTAAGGACTAATTAAAGTTAGTAAACCTGATCTAACTGCTAAAAGGTAATTCTAGGGACTCCAAGGGTATATTAGGAATTTTAGTTGAAGGAATCTTGGGTGTAACAACCCAAGAACCTTCTAAAATTATAGAATCAGATTTTTAACGATATTAAGGTCATTATAGGGCTTAGAAACTTCTGGAATAAGGGCAGTTGTCCCAGAGGATAAGGGTGACAACTTCCTTTGTACTATTTCAGCCCATTGGGATAGGGAATATGCCAAGCATATCCTATCCCCAAGTCCATTATAAATACACCTATTTTCCACTGTTAGAGGACCTTCCTATAGACTGAAATACCTTCTTTCACAATCTATTATCTCTTTACACTCTATTAGCTGCTGAAATAGCTGAAAACACAATAAAAAAAAATCAGAGTTAGTTGCTATTACAAATCAAATTTCGAAAAAATCAAAAAAAAAAAAAAGAACAAAAGAAATGTTCATCTCTTGATCTTGACTCCGAGTTCTGCTCCTTGTTTGGTATTCTGATTTCGAAACCTCCTGCATACATGCTCAAGTTCTGGGCTGTTTCTTCCTATTGTTATTATTGGGTCTTGGTTGATCTGTTTGGGGTGCTGCTGAATCTCTTCTCCTCTTTTGATGTTTGTGCCATTTGTCTGGACCTTATTTGGTTAGGATTTTTGTTATCTTTCTCTTTGAAAAGGTATGTAACAAATTCATTCTTAATGGAATTTTTAGATTTGAATCTTTGTCTACTATATGTTGTGTTAATCTGTTGCTTTTTATTTGCTGCGTAAATCTGTGTTGCTGGCATGTAATTAGTAGAATGTGGTTTCTATCTTTGTGTGTAGATTATGAATTTTGTGTTGTTAATATCCACAAGAATGAGTTAGGTGTTGGTTTTGTGTCTGCCTCAGTTTTACTGAGATAATTTGCACTAGGGTAGATGAATTTGACCTTTTATTAGTCAAATTCACCCCATAGTAGTGCATAAACAGTAGTTTATTTGCTGAAAATTGCCCCCTTAAGGGTACAAAAATGTGTGATTGAAAAGGGCTTTAGAGTATGGAATATGAACCCCTAAATGGTCAGATTCACTCTCTAAAAATGCCTAGGATAGTCAAAATCGTGGTATAGACATGTGCTGAAAATAGTTGCATAACATTAAAGCTGAATGTTGAAGGTATAATAGGATGGCATCTCTGAAGTTGAATCTGACCCCTTTCATGGTCAGGTTCATCCCAGGAAAAAATACATAAAAGGGTCCTGCCTTCAGTATTATTAGTACAACATCATTAGGGTCAAATCTGACCCTTTTTATGGTTAGATTTGCTCTAAAGGATGCATAACATATGTTATTTGGGATGGTTAGAAATTGCAAGAGAAGAGCCGCAAGTGCATAGTTACAGAGAATACAAATGTGGAGCAACCAGTTAGGAGTTTAATTTTTCAGTTCTTTTCCTTGATATCCAAAAAAAAATGTATTTTTATAGAAGCTGTATTTTCATTTCAGAAAAAATATAATGTATTCGGATGTACATTTTCAGAACCATGTAATTTAAGACTGGACTGTGTAATGGTATTTTTGAGGTTGTTTTAGTATACAAAGTGGGCTAGGCCATCAAAAGCAACCTGTCTAGGTTCGAGATGGCCTGAACCTTGGGTCGTTGAGCCTAAAGGATACGAAAGCCCAAAGCTCTAAGGCTATATTTGCCTTAAGATTAATATATTAAGATTTGACTGAAAATTCAGATGTTCTTAAAACCTTGCGTGATTTTAGTATACAAAAAAATAAACTGTCCGATATTCTGGTATCCATTGAGAACAATTCGTTTGTTCCTTAAAATTCCTGGTAATGTGTCTTCAAATTGCTTACTTCAAACTTGATGAATTCTGAAATCATATAAATACAGCTTTCTTAAATAGCATCGGCAATACCTGAATATAACAATACTTTCTGGATATTTGATTGTGGTTATAACTACTATTTCTGTTCCGTGCCCCTTTCTTTAAAATTCGTCCGCTTAGCGTACTTAGTCAAAATGTATAAGTCACCTTTCTTACAAAAATAGCCAATTTAGGATGGCCTAAAGTGATCGAAATCGGGCTAAACAAGGCCATAGCCCAAATCTCATGACTTGATTTAGGACTTCTACTTTAGACGAAATGAATCTCAAAAGTCCTTTAGATTGAGATTACCTTAAACTTAGATAATTAATTAATCATCAAAGTATACGTTTACGTAACTTTGAATGAAAACAAATCAAATAATCCCTTTTCTCAAATTGTGTATACGTTTACGTAACACAAATAAAAGACTAAAATGTACACTCGTAGAGACACTTTTAGGAACGGATATCTAAATATTATCGAAATTACGTACACGTTCGCGTGACGTGGTTTCGATTTCTTTTCGACAACAAAACAAAATACGTGCTTGCGCAAACTTTACTTATCTCTTTAATTCAGTATCGAGAATTATGTACACGTCCGGGTGACATGGTTTTAGACGCATCTCAAAATCAACGGGTTCACGCATACGTGACTCGTCTCAAAGCAACTCTTTGAATACAAAAGAATAATAAAAGCGGTAAAAGATATAAAAAGGCACATAGGTACAAAAGCAGTAATTAAATAATTTAGGCCAAGTTTAATCATTAAGCGACCGTGCTAGAACCACGGAACTCAGGAGTGCCTAACACCTTCTCCCGGGTTAATAGAATTCCTTACCCGGATGTCTGGTTCGCAGACAATTTAAACAAAGTTAAAATTCCTCGGTTTTGGGATTTCTAATAAATAAATAGTGTCCCGGAACACCGTAAAAAATTCGGGTGGCGACTCTGAATAAAATCAATCCCAAAATTGAATAATGTCACTTAAATTGGAAAAATACCCTTATTACCCATACCGGGTGAAAAAAGAGGTGTGACAACTCTGGTGAATCTGTTGGCGACCAAACCCAGAATCTATGGTTCATGGTTCAAGAATTCGAGCTTTTTATGTGATTTTACTTGGCTTTGATAAATGTGATATTACTGTATTTTTGTGCGCTCAAATGTGCTAAATATTATTTATTTACCGCTTTGATATTTATTTGAACTGTATTTAAACTGTCTTCTTACGCCTCCCTTCTGAGTCTTCTAAAGTTGGTGCACACGTTCGCGTGGCCTGCCTTTCTATTAGAGGTCATACCAAGTAAGAAATACGGGGATGGACTAGCCACAAGGCCGGATAGCCTTTCGTGCTACCGGTACGTCGCTTCCACCCCGACTCGAATTGTCCGCTCAGGTAGCCAAGGTCTAGAACAAAACCCCAGGTTTAGCCCTAGAATGACAAAACCTCATGTCGGATCCCTAGTAGGAATGATTATCTGCATCATGTGCATTTGACTTAGGGGACTCAACACAGGGATTGGGTCCGTCTAGGACAGGTGTACCAGAAACAAAAAGACCATCCTGATGCATCCTACTTGCTATATGTGCATTATTTGTCTCGGTTTGTTGTTGACCGGCTAAATAAAGAAAGAAAAACAATAGAAAACCAAGAGTGAGGAAAGATAGAAATTTACCAGTGTTGAAAAAAACCTGATATTTGAAAAATACCTCGGAACTCCGTCAAAATTTTCCTGAAAAAGAAGGATTTCAAAATAAATGGGGAGAAATAGAATAGTCGTTAATGAGCCAACCGAACTACGTAGGTCTGATTCTCATCGGATATGAGATACGTAGGAAAACCTCATCGGTGCCGACCCCACTTTTCAAAAACAAACATAAGATGTCCGTCAGTCAAAATAAAATCGACCAAGCTTCAGTTAAGGTCTTGCACCGTTCTTGCTAAAATAGCCTTAGAACATTTTTACATTGTCAAAGGGCCGTTTTCGTTAAAGAACGAATTTGTCTGTCACTTTTTCCAAAAAGTACCTTGTTTGGCCTCAAAACTTTGCTCAAAGTAAGAAGGGGCCATTTTTTTTTGCAAAAATGACCACTTTGGTCAATATTGCACAAATAAGCCATTCTAGGAGAGTTTGTCTTTTAAAAATAAAAATGGGTCTTTTGTGTCAAAATCAGAGGTAATCCTAACCTTGTTTGCTCACAGGTGCAAAATGAACATTATCCAAACTTCGCAGCTGAATACCGTAGAAGGGGCTCCACTACAACTCTAGATGTGGTGGCATGATTTAGATAAAGATGGCAAAGAATGGGTCGGCGAACAGTTGGGATCTCTTGTTGATCTTATGAAAGTTAAACCCCGAAACGACTTGATTAAAGATTTGGTAACCTTTTGGGATCCGGTCCATAATGTGTTCCGCTTCTCAGATTTTGAGCTCACTCCAACTCTAGAAGAGGTCGCCAGATATACGAGTTTTGGCCGGGACTTAAGGAATCAACAAATCATCTTTCCAAGACCTATGTCGGTGCACCGGTTCTTTAGGTCCTTTCTGTTAGCCGGCAACTCAGAAAAGACAGAGTATTCAATGGGTGTTGTTCATTCTATTTCCTATATCCAGATACAGCTTCTCAGACGGATTTGAAATACATGAAAAAGGCTTGACGAACAAATAGGATAAGGATACTTGGACAATCCATCGCCGGTTTGCCTTCATCGTATTTCTGGGTGTTATGGTATTTCTTAATGCCGAAGGGACTATTGACATTCGGGTGGCCAAAATCGCCCAGGTCTTGACTGAAAATAAAGATCTTACTCTAATTCCACTCATATTGTCTGACATTTTCCAGGATTTGACTGAATGCAAGCCGGGAAAAACATTTTTTGAAGGTTGCAATATCATTCTCCAGATGTGGTTGATTGAACATCTTCGTCACCATCCAAATTTCATGAGCTATGGTACCGATAAAGCCAACTTCATCGAGGATTATGAGGAGAGCGTGAAGGATTACCCTGTTCCAGAAGGAGTCGAGGCTTGGGTTGATCATCTAAGGTCTTTACGAGCAAACCAAATAGAATGAACTTTGGGATGGCTCCCACTTAGAGAAGTCATACTTATGACCGCTGCCAGGAATCATCTACTGTTGATGGGTCTCAAAAGTATCCAAACATATGCACCCCAAAGGGTTCTGAGACAATTGGGCCGGTATCAAGTGATACCCGAAGAGGAGGATTTGAGCATCCAAGTCATTGAGCTATACCTTGAAGCCCCCTTACCTGAGGTCTTAATTCAACAAAGTTGGAATGGGTGTCGATACTTTAAAGAAGATACTCAGGTGCCCGATCTTGCTAGAGGGGAAGTGGATCGGGATATGCGACATGGTTTGTAAAAAGAAGTTGCATCGTTGAAGAATCAGAGCCCGAGCCGGAAAGGCCTTCCAAGAGGCCTCATGTGCAAGCTTTTGATGATAAAGTTCAAGAAAGGCTAGCTTGGGGCGAAAAGGAAAGAGAATAAAGCCACTATCCATGCTTTGAAAGAGAAATTAAGAAACATAGAGTTTGATAATCACTTACAGGCACAGGTAGTCTAGGGTGAAAAACGTCAAATGACCCGAGAGAATGAGGCGCTTCGTGACCAAGTCCGGAGTCTGAAAATAGCCTTCGAGACGCCTGTAAAGAGTGAAAGAGATGAAAAAAGCATTAACAATTTGAGGTTGAAGGTTCATGAATATACCTTCGATTTGAAGAAAGCTGAAAAAGACCTTTTAGAGGCCCAAAGGAAGTTAGCAAAAGGAACGTAAGAACAAGCTCGTAAATTAAGGCAAAAATATGGCAAAGAAATTTCCATCTTGAAAGAAAAACTATTTTTCATGGGGAACGAAATGGTCCAACAGACCAAAGATTTCAGAAAGGAAAGGGAACATTGTTATGAAAAGATTGGCCAGTTGGAGGGAACGGTGCAAGAATTACAAGAGCAGAACAATGCAAATGCCTAGGTATTAGAGGCTCGAGCACATCACATAGGGCGCTTACTTCAAGAGAAGGGGATCATACGGAACAGAATCCAAGAAATAGCCGACTACGTGGTGCAGAAATGCCACGAGTGCGAGAGTATGACCACTTCCATGTTCTTTGCCACCATGATGACTTTCGTCCACCAAGTAATGGACGACTTGGATCGACTTCAAGGGGATATTGCACACAGAACGGCACGGAGACCCGCCAATGCACCACATGCCCTAAGAAGACAACCAGAGGCTCTCCTTTATCATTGATGTTTAGTTTTTCGAGTCTGTACTTTTATTGCTTCCAAAAAAAAATGTTAAGTTGTTTTGTNCCCGAGCACATCAAATAGGGCGCTTACTTCAAGAGAAGGGGATCATACGGAACAGAATCCAAGAAATAGCCGACTACGTGGTGCAGAAATGCCACGAGTGCGAGAGTATGACCACTTCCATGTTCTTTGCCACCATGATGACTTTCGTCCACCAAGTAATGGACGACTTGGATCGACTTCAAGGGGATATTGCACACAGAACGGCACGGAGACCCGCCAATGCACCACATGCCCTAAGAAGACAACCAGAGGCTCTCCTTTATCATTGATGTTTAGTTTTTCGAGTCTGTACTTTTATTGCTTCCAAAAAAAAATGTTAAGTTGTTTTGTTTTATGTCTAGAGTCTGTACTTTTCTTTCGTTTTTATTAATGTTTCCAAAAATCACTTGTAATGAAAAGAACTATCTTTAAAAGTGAAATGAAAATTGCCCTTTGTTTACATTTACTTGTTCCGTGAACTACGTAATGATCTTATTCATGCGGGGTCATGATACGTAGGAAATCCACATAGGATTCGATCATAGCCCTCAAAGAAAAGAATAAAAGAACAAATAAAAAGAAAGAAACGAGAGAGAATATTAAAGCCGGGATGAAACACACAGTTGTTGCAAATATTTTAGAAAAACATTTAACTACTTAGGTGCATCGCATCCCAACGTGTGATTCCCTATGTGTTAATATCTCCCACTAACCAATTTGTTGTTTACTCTCAAAAAGTTACTGCTTTTAAGGTCGTTGGTTTTCGGTGATATTCTGGTGACACATCCTTATTTCACCAGATCCAAAGGAAGTATCGCAATGACATCAGAAAATCATCTATCTATTATTGAACCAGAGGATGGCCCCACTTCGGTTATCCCTCAAGCAGAATCGGCAATCGCCAAAGAAAATAGAAGACTGAAATGCGTATGCTAGAGATGTGGGACGCTTGGTCCAACGGAAGGGAGCCACCTAACTCCATCCCTGGTTTCCCTGAACTGATTCCCAGAACCGGAGGGACCACCAACGTGCCAATTTCAATGCCAACCCATTTGTTCCATTTGGATTCCCAACCATTGCTTCAAATTATACCGGAATGCCTTCTGAGGTTCGCCCCCAAGCACCATCTTCTGGATTATCCTCTGTGGTATTTACTGCGCCACCAGCTACAGAGTTTTGAGCCAGCAAATTTTACTTTCGAAGCTCCTCAGTTCCAACTGGATACTGCCCGGATCACTCCAAATTCTTATCCGCAGTACCCACAATTTGAGTCTCCTGTGGAGCTGGAAAAAATCATGAAAAATATTGAACAAGATGAGATGACCCAAAAGATGAAGAGTATCGAGAAAAGAGCCGAGTGGGGTGGTGTTTGATCTTTTGCTGCTCCCATTGACCACAGAGGTATGCGAGAGAAAGTGCTGAACAATGATTCAATGATTGAAGATGCTTGTTTGAAAAATATTCAGGGCCTAAGCGGCCAAAAGAGCGTGTCTTATGCTGATTTATGCATGCTTCCTCACGTGCATCTACCAGTGGGTTTCAAAACACCAAAGTTCGAAAAATACGACGGGCATGGAGACTCGATCGCTCACTTAAAGTGATACTGCAACCAACTGAGAGGAGCAGGGGGCAAGGAAGAGCTACTGATGGCTTATTTCGGGGAAAGCCTTACAGGCATCGCCTCAGAGTGGTACATTGATCAGGATATCTCCCATTGGCATGTATGGGATGATTTGGCTCGAGACTTCGTAAGGCAATTTCAGTACAATGTGGATATAGCCCCAGACAGAAGTTCTCTGTCTAATCTCAAAAAGAAAGCTTCCGAGAGCTTCCAGGAGTATGCAATTAAATGGCGGGAACATGCATCCCGAGTAAAACCTCCCATGGAGGAAACTGAAATGATTAGTATCTTCCTGCATGCCCAAGAGGCTGATTATTTCCAGAATATGATGTCCGCCATGGGAAAGCCATTTGCAGAGGCCATTAAAATTGGCGAGATGGTAGAAAATGGCTTGAAGATAGGCCGTATTTTAAGTCCATCTGCTTTGAGATCCACCGCCCAAGCTATTCAAAGCGGCTCGGGAGGACTGACAAACAGAAAGAAGAAATAGGAGGGAGCCATGATGGCTTCAGGCCCTAGGAATTCTCGACGACCTAGAGAATATCCAGGCCCGTTTCCCAGAGCTTTACAACACTATTATCCTCATCAGGAAGCAGCTTATGCCATGTATCCCCTCCCTTATGCAGTGATGAACGCTCAGCCGCAGCCCTGGCCACAACAGTACAATCAAAACAAAACTCCACCTCCTACAAATAACCATCCTCACCAAGACCCATATAATCCACGCCCTCCTCAGAACAACTATCTATACAATACCTACCCTCGTGAACCACCAAGGAGACCTACTTTCACTCCTATCAGTGAGTCATACTCAAGCCTGTTGCCAAAGCTGATTCAGATGGGACTGCTGCAGCCCGTACCTCCAACTCAGCAAAATCCAGAATCGGCGTCATACAGACGAGGAACCAGTTGTGCCTACCACTCGGGAGCGGAGGGGCACGATACTGAAGACTACTGGACTCTCAAGAGAGCAGTAGAAAATCTTATTGAATAGAAAAACGTGGTGCTGAGGGACAAGGAGGTCCCCAATGTCATAAACAATCCATTGCCAGCCCATAATAACGAGCCCGTCATTGGAATGATTTGTGAAGACAAATAATTTGACCCCGGCGCTGAAAGCCATCATTGCCATTGTGGATACAGAAAAGAAAGCAAAAATAGTGGCAAAACCGGTCAAGGAAGAAAAGAAAACAAATCCCCCCAGCCAAGATAAAGAAAAGGCCAAGGAAGAAAAGAAAGAGATGGCACCAGCTAAAGAAGTTGTCCTTTATGTCCCAAGAGCTCCGTGAAATAGACAAATCATTTTGAGCCCTCCCAGAAGATTGGAATTGAAATCAAAACCGCAAAGAATGTATGTGCCAAAAGGTACGTATGTTGTGAAAAGTCCGGCCATCCCACCAAAGCTGAATGAACCTTTGATTATCAGCCGCTAGCCACAAATCCCAATAAGAAATACAACTACTGTCCCATGGAATTATGATAAAACACTGGTAACATGCAAAGGAAAAGAGGTCAAAGGGGAAGTCAACGAAGCAAAACCCACTGGAGTATCACAACCCAGAGGAGCTGAACAAAGCTAAGCATAAACGCTTTCCTCTCAAAAAACCTATCACTGCTGGAGAAGCCGAGGAGTTCTTCAAGAAAATGAAATGCCTGAATATGCTACAATTGAAGAACTCAGGAAAACCCCTGATCAGGTTTCACTTTTGTCTCTGTTGACTGGCTCAAATGAGCATAAAAAATACTCCTGAAGACGCTGAATGAAGTGTATGTACCAGCTAAGACCTCAGTCGAGCAGTTAGAGAGTATGTCTGAGCGATTCTCGAAGTGAACAAAATTTATTTCAGCCGGGACGATCTGCCTCTCGAGGGAGCTTCTCACAACAAAGCCTTGCACTTGACAGTTAAAAGTGAGGGATACTACGTGAAAAGGGTCATGCTCGACGGAGGATCCGGGGTAGATATTTGCCCCTTGTCAACACTAAAAGGAATGGGAATCGACATTGGGAGAATCAGGCCAAATAACGTCTGTGTCCGCGCCTTTGACGGTATCAAAAGGGACACCATTTGTGAAATTGACATAGTCATGACGATTGGCCCTGTGGATTTCACGGTAACCTTCCAAATCTTGGATATGGACACTTCTTATAACTTCCTGCTAGGAAGAACTTGGATTCACGCTGCTGGGGCAGTGCCATCTACCATCCACCAAATGGTCAAATTTGAAAATGAGAGTCAGGAGATAGTGGTCCATGGAGAGGACGAACAATCAATATACAGGGACCCCTCCATCCCTGCCTCGAGGCCAGAGAGGGAAGCGAACATATTGTGTACCAAGACTTTGAGATTGTGCCTGCTGATCAGCACGAGGAAGGTGCTCCGTGCCCACAACCTTGTTTATCTAATGCATCAATCATGGTCGTTACCGACATGATCAGACACGGGTTCAAACCCGGGAAGGGGCTTGGGGTATCCCTACAGGGCATTACTGAACACTTATCTCTGCCTGCCAATAAAAAGTTCTTCGGCATAGGTTTCCAGGCTACAGAAGCCGATGTAAAATGGGCCAACGCACGAAAGAACGATGGGTGGGACCTGCCTCAGCCAGTCCCACACATCACTAAGTCCTTCATCAAACCACAGTACATTGAAGAAGAAGAGGAGGCCTTTACGGCCGAAGAAATTGAAGAGATTGGCGAGGTCATGAGACAAATGTTATATGAGACTCACATGGTTCAGCTGGGAGAAGTCTCAAGCACCGCTGAGGTGCAATACATGAGTCTGAATGCCAAACTGAAGAACTGGAAAGCTACTCCCTTCCCAATCAGACGGGAATCTTGGTAGTTCATGTTTTGCTGTCCTTTCTTCAAGTTATTTCAGGGTGTAACTTGAGTGTTTTTAATTTTATTGTCTTTAAATTCCGATGTAAAACCCCTGTTATCTTCAAATTCAATGAAATGAAATCAAAATTTTATCGTCTACTTTCTGATTTTGTTATTTTTCTTATTTTTTAGTCCTAATAATGCGGCCTCAAATAGCATGACATGCTTGCGGACTCCATGCCCTGATCTTAACACGTGTCTAATCTCGAAATAATGAATCAAGAACCAGAATATGATGAAGAAGCGGCTTTTAGGGAAATAAATAGAGAATTGGAACAATTTGAGATTAAGCCTAACCAAACTTAAACGAAACTGAGCCGGTTAATTTGGGTAATCCAGAAAAGGTCCGAGAAACCATGATAAGCATTCACACGGATGAGAAAACTAGGGACGCATTGATTCATCTTCTGTTCGAATTCAAAGATGTGTTCGCTTGGTCCTATGATGATATGCCCAGACTAAGTGTTGATTTAGTGGTACATAATCTGCCAACTCATCCCGATTGCCCACCCGTCCAACAAAAGCAAAGAAAATTCAAAACAGATATCAGTGAAAAATTAAAGAAGAAGTCACCAAAACAATTAAAAGCCGGTATAATCCGAGTAGTCAGATACACCACATGGTTAGCCAACATAGTCCTAGTACCGAAAAAGACGGAAAACTCTGAGTATGTGTCGATTACAGGGATTTGAACAAAGCAAGTCCCAAAGACAACTTGCCGCTACCAAACATCCATATCCTTGTCGACAATTGCGCCAAACATGAGGTACAGTCATTTGTGGATTGTTATGCCGGGTATCATCAAGTCCTAATGGATGAGGAAGATGCAGAAAAGACAGCCTTCACTACACCATGGGGAACCTATTGTTACAGGGTCATGCCCTTCGGTTTGAAAAACGCCGGGGCAACCTATATGAGAGCCATGACTGCCATTTTCCATGACATGATGCACCAAGAAATTGAGGTGTACGTTGATGATGTCATTATTTAATCCAGAACACAAGAGGGACATGTTCGAGACTTGAGAAAATTCTTTGAGCGGCTATGCAAATATGACTTGAAATTGAACCCTGCTAAATGTGCATTTGGTGTTCCTTCCGGGAATTTCTTGGGGTTTATAGTCAGCCGCAAGGGCATTGAGTTAGATCCAACGAAGATAAAATCCATCTGAGATCTGCCACCTCCAAAGACTAAGAAAGAGGTCATGAGTTTGTTAGGAAGGTTGAACTACATTAGCCGGTTTATTGCACAACTTACAACCACCTGTGAGCCGATATTCAAGCTTTTAAAGAAAGATGCGGCAATCAAATGGACAGATGAATTCCAGGAAGCCTTTGACAAAATCAAGGAATATTTGTCAAATCCGCTAGTGTTGGTCCCGCCTGAACCGGGAAGACCTTTGTTCCTGTACCTAACGGTCTTGGAAAATTCTTTTGGATGTGTCCTCGGGCAACATGATATTACCGGGAAGAAAGAGCAAGCCATCTACTATCTGAGCAAGAAATTCACTGGTTACGAATCCAAATACACTCTGCTGGAGAGAACTTGTTGTGCCCTAACTTGGATTGCTCAAAAGCTCAGACATTATTTGCTGACTCATACCACGTATCTCATAACCAGGCTGGATCCTCTAAAATACATATTTCAAAAACCAATGCCCATAGGAAGGCTAGCAAAATGGAAAATCTTGCTCACGGAGTTCGACATTGTTTATGTCACCTGCACAACCATGAAAGCTCAAGACTTGGTCGATCATTTGGCTGAGAACCCGGTTGACGATGAATACCAGCCCTTAGTACTTATTTCCCGGATGAGGAAGTCAATTCAGTCGAAGTAATCTCAGAAGACACTAACACCTGGAAAATGTTCTTTGACGGAGCAGTCAATGCAAAAAGGTGTTGGGATTGGGGAAATCTTGATTTCGCCCAAAGGACAACACTATCCAGCCACGGCCCGTCTCCGGTTCTTTTGTACAAAAAATACTACCGAATATGAAGCTTGGATAATGGGCATGAACATGGCCATTGACATGGATGTGGAAGAGTTATTGATCATGGGAGATTCTGATTTGATCATCAAGCAAGCTCAGCAAGAGTAGGAAACTCGAGATGTTAAGCTCCTTCCATACAGACAACATGTGGAAGATCTTATCAAATAATTCAAAGCCGTCGAGTTCAGATATATTCCTCGATTCCACAATGAGTTAGCCGATGCACTGGCTACCCTAGCTGCAATGCTGCCATATCCGGGCAATGTCCACATTCACCCGTTGGAAATTCAAATCAAAGAAAGACATGGTTATTGTAACACGATCGAAATAGAGCCCGATGCCCAACCATGGTATCACGATATCAAAAGATTCTTGAAAACAAAAGAGTACCCGGAGTAGGCCAATGGGGATCAAAAGAGAACCATCAGAAGGCTCGCCAGCAGTTTCTTCTTGAGCGGAGAAGTGTTGTACAAAAGGACTTCAGATCTGAATTTGTTAAGGTGCGTGGATGCCAAAGAAGCTGAAAAGATTATGAACGAAGTACATTCAGGAGTATGCGGTCCCCACATGAACGGGTACATCCTCGCAAAGAAAATCATGCGAGCATGATATTACTGGATGACCATGGAAAATGATTGTTTCAGTTTTGTCCGGAAGTGCCATCAGTGTCAAATACATGGTGACTTGATTCATGCACCACCCTCAGGATTACATCTCATGTCAGCACCTTGGCCCTTAGTTGCCTGGGGAATGGATGTCATTGGGCCAATCGAGCCAAAAGCTTCGAACGGACACAGATTTATTTTGGTTTCCATCAACTATTTCACAAAATGGGTCGAAGCAGTCACTTTCAAAGCCGTAACTAAGAAAGAAGTGGTGGACTTCGTGCATTCAAACATTATATGTCGTTTCGGTATTCTAAAAACTATCATTACCGATAACGCTGCAAATCTAAATAGCCACTTAATGAGGGAGGTGTGTGAACAGTTTCAATTCACACACCGTAATTCCACCCCTTATCGGCCCAAAGCCAATGGTGTCGTTGAATCAGCCAATAAGAACATCAAGAAAATCCTCAGAAAAATGATCCAAAGTTCTAGACAGTGGCACGAGAAGTTGCCATTTGCATTATTGGGATATGGCACGACCGTGCGTACATCTGTAGGGGTTACGCCTTATCTGTTGGTTTATGGAACTGAAGTCGTGATCCCTGTGGAAGTCAAAATTCCTTCCCTTAGGATCATTTTCGAAGCGGAAATTGAGGATGATGAATGGGTCAAAACCCGGTTGGAACAGTTAACTCTGATTGATGAGAAAAGAATGGCCGCAGTTTGCCACGGGCAGTTGTACCGACAAAGAATGGCCCACGCCTATAACAAGAAAGTACGTCCCAGGAACTTCGAAGTGGGGCAAATCGTCCTAAGACGTATCCTCCCACACCATGAAGAAGAGAAAGGGAAATTCACCCCGAATTGGAAAGGTCCATACATTATAAGGAAATTGCTACCGAAAGGAGCATTGTACTTGGGGGACATCGAAGGAAATGACCCTCGAAACGGCTGTCAATGCAGATGCAGTCAAAAGGTATTATGTTTGACCTTTTTGTGATGTTGATACTCTCAATCGAAATGACGAAGGCTTTCATTCACACTACCCCAAACACTACCAGTTTTTGTAAACCCTTTGAGCTGGTTACTCTTCCTTGATTACCCTCTTTGGAACTTGAAGTGTTGATCAAAAATTAAAAAAAAAGAGAAAAAGAAAAATGATGATGAAAAACAAAAGAAAAATCAAAACAAAAACCAAAACTCCCTAAACTACTTTTGACTTGATTCCGAAAGGATACGTAAGCAGCCTCTCCCTGGGGTTCAGTCACACCAAAATAAAAGTCCACATTCCCCTAAGAGTTTAAGCTGGGTCAAGTGTTAAAATTCGGCAATGATTCGCCTGAAAAGTTCCAAAGTTGTAATTCAGTACAAATCCTTTTTACCCCAAATCCTATTCAAGTCCTTCCGATCGATCGGCGAAGAAAGGCCAGAATTGGAGGATACATCTATTTGGATCTGATACAAGCAATGAGAGAAATTAAAAATGAGAGAGTCTTATCGGTGAAAACCCACACGGGCACCATAAGGCGACGGTGAGTAGAGAAACTAAAAATGAGAGAGTCTTGTTAGTGAAAGCTCGCAAAGAGCACTACATGGAGATGGCGAGAACAGAAATGAGAGAGGTTAGTCAGTGAAAACCCGAAAAGGGCACTACTAATCGAAAAGAGGATGATTGGTCACTGATATCGACATGGTCTGGGGCAAGGTTTCTCAACCTCGAGGTAAAAGTCGTGATGAATTTCTGAGAGTCAGATGGTTTATATAGATCAGGCATCCAGTCCAAGACGCATGTCATGTTCATTGAAGGCCGCGTACACTCCAGATAAGTCCTTCTTCTCTTTTCCACCGAAAGGGATATTTTCTTGTAAACATTCATTATCTCCGTTTCTTTGTTATTTTTTCTTTCAATCCCTTTCAGTCTGACTTTGTTTCCAAAGCAAGGAAAAGAAAGGATGGCGAAACTGATTTATAGGGTTCTCGTTTGACGCGAACCAACATGCAAAGGGCACCAAGCCTTATCAGGGGCATCGAGTCGATCCCGACTGGCCGTAATGACCGATGCTTTAAACGCAAAACTCTGGAAAGGAGAGAACCAAATTAAAATGCCTATAAAGGCAATTGAAGTGAAAGGTTGAGTCCCACGTGGCTAACCCTCTCGGTAAAGTTTGAAAAGACGAAGCGCTCCAAATGCTTCAAAGTTAAAGTTGGAGGAAGAATCAGAAATGAAAGGCCGATAAAGGCAAAGTGAAATTGAGAAAGGTTAAGTCCCACGCGACTAACCATTGCAGCAGAATTTAAGGGGCCAAAACTTCCCCGATACTCTGGAAATCCAAAAGAAAAAGCAAGTGAAAGGCCTAGAGAGGCAAAATAAAGTCAAATGTTGGGTCCCACGTGACTGATCGCCATGCTAAAATCTGGAAATCCAGGGTCCCCGGTATTAGAGATAAAATCCAATCCCCAGAAAGCAAGCAAGTGGTCGAGATCTTCGTCACAAGAACTGAGATCAAGCTGTTGAAAATCAACCATCATTTCAAACTAACAAATTGTTCTTTGTTTGAAGGAAACAAGTGTAACTCAAAGCAACCTTGCAAATGCAAGTGTAACCAAAAGAAAAGGCGCAAGAGCTAGAAGCAGCTCTGCAACAACAACTCCAAAAGGGAAGTTTTCTCCAAAATACCTTCCCGCATTTACTCAAAATAAAATGAAAAGAAAAGAAAAGAAGAAACAATGTTGAAAACAGCTCAAACCTAAAGTGGTATAGGGTATCCAAACCCTAGCAACATCTTTTCCAACATAAGGTATATAATCCCTAGTTGAATATTTTTCCAACATAGGGTATACACTTCCTAGTTGATGCCGACATAGGGTATACAATCCCTAGTTGATGATTTCTTTTCCAACATAGGGTATACAATCCCTAGTTGATGATTTTTCCAATATAGGGTATACACTCCCTAGTTGATGCCGACATAGGGTGTACAATCCCTAGTTGATGATTTCTTTTCCAACATAGGGTATACAATCCCTAGTTGATGACTTCTCCAACATAGGGTATACAATCCCTAGTTGATGATTTTTCCAACGTAGGGTATACACTCCCTAGTTGATGCCGACATAGGATATACAATCCCTAGTTGATGATTTTTCCAACGTAGGGTATACACTCCCTAGTTGATGCCGACATAGGATATACAATCCCTAGTTGATGATTTATTTTCCAACATAGGGTATACAATCCCTAGTTGATGATTTTTCCAACGTAGGGTATACACTCCCTAGTTGATGCCGACATAGGATATACAATCCCTAGTTGATGATTTATTTTCCAACATAGGGTATACAATCCCTAGTTGATGATTTTTCCAACGTAGGGTATACACTCCCTAGTTGATGCCGACATAGGATATACAATCCCTAGTTGATGATTTATTTTCCAACATAGGGTATACAATCCCTAGTTGATGATTTTTCCAACGTAGGGTATACACTCCCTAGTTGATGCCGACATAGGATATACAATCCCTAGTTGATGATTTATTTTCCAACATAGGGTATACAATCCCTAGTTGATGATTTTTCCAACGTAGGGTATACACTCCCTAGTTGATGCCGACATAGGATATACAATCCCTAGTTGATGATTTATTTTCCAACATAGGGTATACAATCCCTAGTTGATGATTTTTCCAACGTAGGGTATACACTCCCTAGTTGATGCCGACATAGGATATACAATCCCTAGTTGATGATTTATTTTCCAACATAGGGTATACAATCCCTAGTTGATGATTTTTCCAACGTAGGGTATACACTCCCTAGTTGATGCCGACATAGGATATACAATCCCTAGTTGATGATTTATTTTCCAACATAGGGTATACAATCCCTAGTTGATGATTTTTCCAACGTAGGGTATACACTCCCTAGTTGATGCCGACATAGGATATACAATCCCTAGTTGATGATTTATTTTCCAACATAGGGTATACAATCCCTAGTTGATGATTTTTCCAACGTAGGGTATACACTCCCTAGTTGATGCCGACATAGGATATACAATCCCTAGTTGATGATTTATTTTCCAACATAGGGTATACAATCCCTAGTTGATGATTTTTCCAACGTAGGGTATACACTCCCTAGTTGGTGCCGACATAGGGTATGCAATCCCTAGTTGATGATTTCTTTGCCGACATAGGGTATGCAATCCCTAGTTGATGATTTCTTTTCCAACATAGGGTATACAATCCTAGTTGATGATTTCTTTTCCAACATAGGGTATACAATCCCTAGTTGATAATTTTTCCAACGTAAGGTATACACTCCCTAGTTGATGCCGACATAGGGTATACGATCCCTAATTGATGATTTCTTTTCGACATAGGGTATACAATCCCTAGTTGATGATTCCTTTTCTCACATAGGATTATGCACTCCCTAGTTGATGATTTCTTTTCCAACATAGGGATAAAATCCCTATTTGATGATTTTTTCAATGTAGGGTATACACTCCCTAGTTGATGCCGTCATAGGGTATACACTCCCTAGTTGATGATTCCTTTTCCGACACAGGATATACACTCCCTAGTTGATGATGTCTTTTCCGACGTAGGGTATACACTCCCTAGTCGATGATTCTTCCAACATAGGGTCCCACTCCCTAGCAGACACCAGGGTAACCTGGTGATCTTTTCTTAACGACAACATAACCTGATCACCGCTTTCAATAATTAAGTAGTGTAGATTTCCTTACAATAATTCACGAAATTTTCCTAGTGAAAACTGGGGAAGAAAATTTCATTAATTTATTTTTATTTTGTGCAGATTACATTTTTAGGACATTGGACTCGAGATGACCAGAAGAAGAAGTTTCGATATAGAATAATAAAAACAAAAAGAGAAACAACAAAAAGAAGGTTGAATCCAAAGTGCAGAAACGGGGAAGACATGGACTATTCAAGACGAGATTGAAGTCATCCGTTCGGTGTATCCTGCCTTGATCCGAGGAACGATAAGACGAAACCAGCACCTGAGGCTAACAAGCATCAAGATCCAGGTCAGAGTCAGTAAAAGGCCAAGACTCAAGACCAAGTCTTGGATAAGAATCTTGTAACTAGCAGCTGATAGGTTTAGTTAGTCTTTTGTTTTGTTACTTTGGTGTAATAAGGAGATCAACAGCAACCGTAGTGAAACCACAGTTACCCGGTAGTCCTAGCTACCAAAACCTCCAGAACTACACTGACCTGATTCCTTTATAGCCAAGTATATGTAGGCAACCTTTGAAGCAGGGTTCTGTCAAACTTTTCCAAAACGCTTCATAATGGAGTATACGAATGGGTAGAGTCGTTCATGACTGCTCACTTTGTCTTTGCCCGAAAACTCTTCATGTTTCCGAGCAAAGAGGGGCAGCTGTGAGCACGTGATTTTTACCTACCATATAATCCTATAAAAAAACTCAATAAATTATTTAGTTTTATGAATTTTATTGAATTTCAGTATTATTTGTGAATTAATTTTGCATTATGTAACCATAATTCGTCTTTTAAATGTATAGATGATTTAAAGCGGCATAACTAGGTGTGTAACCTTAGTTTTTATAAATATAATTATTTGACATAAAGCAGGTTAATGTTTAATTTCTTGATTTAATTATTTATTTTTAACAAAATTGTGAAATTTGTCCTTTAAATGATTAAGAGTAAATTAAATGACATGACTCTTAATTAATTAATTTATAATTGGACAAAAACTAGTTTAGAACTAATTATTATATTTTTTAGTTTTGATTTAATTAATTAATTGAGTTTATATTTTTCAAAAATGAATTAAAAACGGACCTGGGCTGGAATTGCCCAAGCCCAAGTAGCCTTTACCCAGGCCAGCCCAACCAAACACCTGCCCAGTCAAGCCCCAACCCTCCAAAACAACCCGTTTACTAATTAAACCAATCTCAGTCGTTGATTTTCCCAGATCCAACGGCTGGGAACTAATTAACCACTAACTATTAATATGCCCTAACCACCCCCATACCCCATTTGAACCCTAAGTATTATACCTCCCTATCCGTGTCTCTCACTCCTCTCTCTTCACCCCACCGGAACCACCGTCACCCACCATAGCTCCACCACTCTTCCGTCGTGCTCCTACGGCCGGCGGAGCTCAACCAAATGACCCCAAATTTTTACTAGTCGACCTCCTCTTCATCCTCAACCACATCCTACCATTTGTTTCTTCAAAAAATCACCCGAAAACCTCCAATTTCAGATCTAAGAATCCGAAACCCTAAAACCTTATCTCCGACCGACTTGAAGATAACTAATGGCTCAAACCTACATGAGTCAATAACTCTTGATGAGAGCTATTGATTCATGTGGGTTTGGACCATTTCCAAAACCCCGCCGGAATCTGGCCAAGGTCCGGCGACTTTCAAATTTTCCGGCCAATATCCCTCAAACGGGTATCCCCCCACTCCCTTGTTATCTATTCTTTTTTCTTTTAATTTAAAACCATGAACACATTGTTATCATTGTTTCATACTGATTTGTCGAGAATTTTCTATAATATTTATTTTTCTCTTTTACTGTTTTCCTCGTCTAATTTAGGTTTGATTAGGTCAAAACCTTGAATGTATCTCATGCTTCGATTATTTGGATCCCGTTGATCAATAATTAGGGTTGTGATAATCGGTGTATGTATTGTTATAGGCTGCCTTGTTTTATTAATTCAAATAGTCACTATATTGTGACTGTTTTGTTAGTAAGCATGTTAGTCGTTAGAATTTACTGTTTTCCCCCAGGTATTACTGATTTTTCTTTCTTCTTTCCTGTTTTTCTGTTATTTGTTTAATGATCCACGTATGTTAATTCGTTTCAGGACTTGTTGAATGATCACCATTCAAGTTCAGCTTGTTAATTACTTAGGGTTTCAGGAATGCTTAGTATATTATGCTTTAAAAACAGCTTAATCATTTTGGCATGACTTAATTAGGATTATCCTAAATAGTAGTCACCTAATCGTAATTGATCATGAATTATTAGTTTGTTAGGGTTTTTATGACTGATTTTCTGAATCTTCTGTTCAAACCCGATTTGTTTAGATTAATTGATTAAGTAGATAATTAATTAGAGACTGATATGGTTAGGTAATAAAAAACTAGTCACACTCAAGTTTAGGGCGACAACTATTATAAATCACAAAGTGAAGTGAGCTACTAGGTATAATAACAACCTAATGAGTCACTTGAACTTGGAAGAAACAATTATCCAATTAAGCTAAGTTACCTACATGACTGGTGTTAATTAGGATAATTACCCAAATCAACTTAAAGGTCTAAAGACTAACTAAAGTTAGTAAACCTGATCTAACTACTAAAAGGGTAATTCTAGGGACTCCAAGGGGTATGTTAGGAATTTTAGTTGAAGGAATCTTGGGTGTAACAACCGAAGAACCTTCTAAAATTATAGAATCAGATTTTTTAAGAGTATTAAGGTCATTATAGGGGCTAGAAACTTCTGGAATAAGGGAGGTTGTCCCAAAGGATAAGGGTGACAGCCCTTTGTACTATTTCAGCCCATTGGGATAGGGAATATGCCAAGCATATCATATCCCCAAGTCCCTTATAAATACACCCATTTTCCATTGTTAGAGGACCTTCCTACATACTGAAATACCTTCTTTCACAATATATTATCTCTTTACACTCTATTAGCTGCTGAAATAGCTGAAAACTCAAAACAAAAAAATCAGAGTTAATTGCTATTACAAATCAAATTTCGAAAAAATCAAAAAAAAAAAAGAATAAAAGAAAATGTTCATCTCTTGATATTAACTCTGAGTTCTGCTCCTTCTTGTTTGGTATTCTGATTTCGAAACCTCCTGCATACATACTCAAGTTCTCGGTTGTTTCTTCCTATTGTTATTATTGGGTCTTGGTTGATCTTTTTGGGGTGCTGCTGAATCTCTTCTCCTATTTTGCTGTTTGTGCCATCTGCCTGGTCTTTATTTGGTCAGGATTTTTATTATCTTTCTCTTTGAAAAGGTACGCAATAAATTCATTCTTAATGGAATTTTCAGATTTGAATCTTTGTCTACTATCTGTGTGTTAATATGTTGCTTTCTATTTGCTGTGTAAATCTTTGTTGCTCGCATGTAATTAGTAGAATTTGGTTACTATCTTTGTGTGTAGATTATGAATTTTGTGTTGTTAATATCCACAAGAATGAATTTTGTGTCGTTAATATCCACAAGTTAGGGTAGATGAATTTGACCTTTTAATGATCAAATTCACCCCATAGTAGTGCACAAACAGTAGTTTATTTGCTGAAAGTTACCCCCTTAAGGGTAAAAAAATGTGTGATTGAAAAAGGCTTTAGAGTAGGGAAATCTGAACCCCTAAATGGTCAGATTCACTCTCTAAAAATGCCTAGGATAGTCAAAATCGTGGTATAGACATGTGCTGAAAATCATTGCATAACATTAAAACTGAATGTTGAAGGTATAATAGGATGGAATCTCTGAAGTTGAATCTGACCCTTTTCATGGTCAGGTTCATCCCAGGAAAAATGCATAAAAGGGTTCTGCCTTTAGTATTGTTAGTACAACATCATTAGGATCAAATTTGACCCATTTTATGGTCAGATTTGCTCTAAAGGATGCATAACATATGTTATTTGGGATGGTTAGAAATTGCAAGAGAAGAGCCGCAAGTGCATAGTTACAGAGAATCCAAATGTGGAGCAGCCAATTAGGAGTTTAATTTTTCAGCTCTTTTTCTTGATATCCATAAAAAATGTATTTTTACATAAGCTGTATTTTCATTTCAGAAAAATTGTAATTTATTCGGATGTACATTTTCAGAACCATGTAATGTAAGACTGGACTGTCTAATGGTATTTTGGAGGTTGTTTTAGTATACAAAGTGGGCTAGGCCATCAAAAGCAACCTGTCTAGGTTCAAGATGGCCTGAACCTTGGGCCATTGAGCCTAAAGGATATGAATGACCAAAGCTCTAAGGCTATATTTGCCTTAAGATTAATATATTAAGATTTGACTGAAAATTCAGATGTTCTTAAAACCTTGCATGATTTTAGTATACAAAAAAATAAATTTTCCGTTATTCCAGTATCCGTTGAGAACAATTCGTTTGTTCCTTAAAACTCCCGGTAATGTATCTTCAAATTGCTTACTTCAAACTTGATGAATTCTGAAATCATATAAATACAGCTTTCTTAAATAGCATAGGCAATAGCTGAATGTAACAATACTTTTTGGATAGTTGATTGTGATTATAACTACTATTTCTGTTCCCTGCCCCTTTCTTTAAAATTCGTCCGCTTAGCGTACTTAGTCAAAATGTATAAGTCACCTTTATTACAAAAATAACCAATTTAGGATGGCCTAAAGTGATCGAAATCGGGCTAAACAAGGACATATCCTAAATCTCTTGACTAGATTTAGGACTTCTACTTTAGACGAAATGATTCTCAAAAGCCTTTTAGATTGAGATTACCTTAAACTTAGATAATTAATTAATCATCAAAGTATACGTTTACGTAATTTTGAATGAAAACAAATCAAATAACCCCTTTTCTCAAATTGTGTATATGTTTACATAATACAAATAAAAAACTAAAATGTACTTGATCACGCTCAACTATGTCTTATAGAAAGACTAAACGGGCGCTGCAAATATAATCTG